>LJIJ01000742.1:0-77634 GCA_001718145.1 Orchesella cincta | reverse complement strand
ACATCCCAGCCACCGCCCGGCTAACAAAACAATGACATCTCTCTTCTTTTTGCTGGCTTTACTATTCACAAGAAAATGCAACTTTCTCGTTTATTCTCTCAGGAATAGCTAACTAGTGTAAATATTAGCCATTCCTTAGAAATTATTCTGGCTGTTTTTGGTATCTACTTATCTACTTTGAGTTCGCCCTTGTGCATCAGTCAGTCAAGCAGCCGGAGGGATAAGAAGTAGTAGGAAATGTCATACATTACATTTGATATATATGTAATGACGACATTAGGACGAACCTTCTAAAATGATAAATGGGTCTTGACATTGCAGGAGCAACTCCTTTTACAAACTAAATTAAGGTCAATGATTCAATTGTTCTGGATAATTGATTTTCGACTCTAAAGAATTTTGCAAAGAACTTGCAATTCAAAGAAATAGGGAGAACGTTTCAGGGAACCCAATCCACATGTCAAAAACAGGAAGCTACTTCATTTTCACTGTAAACTATGCTTTTATGACATGGCTGTTTAATGCAATCTCATTAAAATTATGTTATGCAAGCCAACTATTGATTTTTATGACGGAAGTATCGTAAAATCAATTATCATCTTTTGAAAGCGTAAAAATACACACAAAAGTGTTCCTTACACCAACACCAATTTTCTTTGCTGACAGCAGACAATTAATTGTGAAGCAGTCAAAACTCTCAATTCCATTCCATAACCCTCTATGTAATAAATGTAGTCCAGTTTATAACTGCTGCAAGAGCGAGAGTCACTAAAATGTTGTGACTTGAAGAGAAAAAATGAAATTACATTGATTAGCTTTTATAGGCGTTTGATGTCGTGATGAAATTAATGCAATTTTCATCTTTTCCATTCCATAATAATAAGAATGATTGACTTGTTAAAGATTGGTACTCAGATTGATAGGAATTTCATTAACTCATTCCATTTCTCTCTCTATCGCTGTCTCTTCTTCGAACAGAATTTGATTAGCGAATTCTTTTTATTATTATTATCAAACTGAAATGCTCATCATCATGAAATGAATGAAGTGGACCAGGAGTTTGAAAGGATCAAGTCATTTTCTTTACGATTCGAGCGCATGTCACACAAACTTGAAGATTTTGTAATAGGAACGCAATGAATAGTCACTCACTCGTTCTCAAACAAATTAGCATTTTTTTCCTAATGAGAAATTCATGTTATTTTGCGAACTTACTTTTCTTTTCTTGTTGTCAATGAATTGGTTGGTTATTAAAGCGCAACGTCGTGACAAATTCCCAACTGACCGTGCAAGAACTGCAATACGATGACACCAAATATTATGTGACAATTTAAAAGACCATCTCGACTTCTTCTTTTTATCTTCTTCAATTCAAATGAATGGATTGAATACCTAATTAGATGGATGGAGCTTGATAATCAGGTAGAAGATGGAAGAAGTAGTGGCCATAAAAGACGATAGAAAATGTGCTTCATCCTCCACCTACCTTCGTACTTTTTTATGTGGATGTGGAGTAATTAAAGTGACTGCGGTGTTGCATTGCATTTTGAGGAGTGAAAAGCAAAGCTTTAAAAGCTGCGGCCGAAAAGATTAGTAATCCTTATCGTCATAATAAAATGCCGTGGTGATTATTAAATCGTGCACATGACGCGATTATAATCTTCTTCAACATTCTTTTCTGGTCACTAATGACACACAAAAGAAAGAACAAGCAGGCACGAAGCAAAACAAAAAATCTAGCTTGATAATAATAATGCATGCTGCAGCCCACTATACAGGTTTCTCACCAACGCGCCCTCTCGACTGAAGAATACGAAAAACGTGTTTAGTTTTTTTTTTTGCTTCCTTATTTAATACGTGTGGTTAATTGCCTTCACTGTAATGTTTGTGACATGGCATGAATATGCCGATCAATTCCTCCACTATTGTTTTTTTCATTTTTGTTTAAGTTTTTGCTAATTTTTTAAAAAAGAAACCAGCAAGCAGCTCATAACTTATTTGTTTGTGAAATCGTGACGTAGTCTCCGGTCCCTGCAGACAGCAACAGGGCCTTTACAAGCCTTATCAACTTGAGAGGTGCTCAATAGGGGTTGCAAGGCCTCTTTTCTCAAATTCCAGCTCTATATCTACAGGGGGATCTGCTGTAATTGTAACGCTAGATTCTACGGGACTAGGGACTTGGCACATGGACACGTCAGGAGTAGCATCCTCTGCCTCAACAGTCAGTGTGTCAGCACCACTCATGTCATCAAAAGATCGGGTTACAGTAAACCTGCCTGTTTCCCTTTTGGGAGAGGTTAAGCTAAAGTCTGAAACTTCCCCCTCTGTGTCACTCATTATGGGCTCCCTATCTCGGGTCAATGTCATGCTAATACCAGTGTCATAATAGGCACTTTGACTTTCTGTCTCTTCCTTGTCAGTCTTTGTTTTTTCCGGCGTCCCCACCGAATCCTCGGACTTAGAACGATCCACTGCTTTCGTCTCTCGGTCCCCTGGGCCATCCCAGTGGACTGTGAAATCATAATATGGAAAATATATGATGCTACAAAGTACAACTTTCTCTTCTCAAGGTTGGAGTAAAGAGAGAGAGAGAAAGAGAGACAGGCAATTATGTTTTCCTAACTTTTTTTTGTTTTTTTTACGGCTGACAGCAAGCAATAATGCAAGACATAAAGATAAATAGTATAATTAAGGTAATATATGCATAAGGCAGTAGTTCACATTCTCTGTTAGAAAAGTGTTTGAATCAATAGAATAATGCAGCCATGTAAATGTTTTATAATAGAACAACAAATGCTGCTGCTGGTATTACAACTGAATTTACTCAAGATATATAATGCTTCATTCTAAGTAAGAATAATGAATGAGTGAATTGCCAAAAACTAAGCCAAAGGTACTAACATAGAATAATCCACGTATAGAGAGATTAGAGCTGCTGGGTAAATCATAATTTGGTTTTTTGAGTCAATTCAAATTGAGTGATTGTTTAAATTAATAAAATATATGCAGTATTGTATATATAGTTTGCGGTGAGTGACTGGTCTGGTATATACTGCTGTTGCTGCGTCTCTACCCCAGACACATGAAACATTCAGTTGCATTTTTTTTGAAGATTGTTAAGTACAAATATTTTAAAAAACTCATAACCCAGCCTTGGTCACCCAAAAAAGTTACGGTACAAAAATATTATGGAGCAATATAACAATACGAAATGAAAGTAATATAACAACATAACGTGATTGAAGGAAAGCAGTGTCGCAGGGCATGGCAAAAAGGCTGGTACTCGCACTTTCTCTAAAGAAACTTACATTCAGGCTCATCTCTCATCACACATTTCATCCCCTTTCCGAGAAGGAAAATAAAAAAGAACTGAAAAAATGAACATTCAAAACGTGTGTGTGATATTTTGTGTTGCTCATCTCCTCCAACATGATCATGTCTTTCTCAAATTTGTTTTAAGAAGGACACGATGAACAAGGGTAAATACTTACGTATGATAACATCTCATATCTTATAACTTAAAACACACTCATACCTTCGAAGCGTTGCAAACCTCCGTGCAATTTCTTTTGAGTGATCGCCATTTACAAAAGGGTGTTGGCGAGCAAATGAAACTTTTAATCTATTAAACATCTTCTTCTTACCTTATGAAGTGGATTTTTGGTGTAAGGTAATATATATTATGTTAAAATTAGTAATAATTTTTTTGAGTACTATTAGTTCCTCAAGAGACTACACGGCACCACATACACAAACACACAATTTGATACTCTTATCACACAACAATCAGACAAACGGAGACTGAATCCTGGAAAGGCTCTGGAACAACTGACTTACTTTACCTAGTTTCCTTTTAGGAGAAGCTAAGCATTAAAAATATATGTCCTGTGGCTAGAAGGGCGTTATATGTCAAGGTAAAAGGGTATAGATAATAATGTGCATGACTTCATTATTCACACTTGCAAGTCTTCCCTACACTCTTCTGGTTGGTGAGGCAATATTTCTGGTTGAGGTAATATTATAGGTACTATATACCATACATAATATTGTAATAGTCTACTTGAGTAAGAAAGTTGCAAAACACAAAAACGTAATATAATGTAGCTGCTAATATAAAACGCATTATCACTTTTTTGTACGTTACATTATTCAAGGCATATGTAAAAAACACTAGTTTTCAGAGAATTCTTACAAGTCCAGATCCAGAGCACAGCTTTTTTTTTAAATAGGCTACATAAAAGTGAACAGCCTCGCAAAAAAGTGCTGCTGGTGGGTAAAAACTATACTTATTAATATATTTATATAAAGCCATTACTCAAATTATAAATATATTCTCAATATAGCAAACATGATTCTTTCGCACTGCACTGAGTCTCTTGAAGTGTACAATAAAGATATATAGATATATTATTTAATATAGATTTGTTTTGTTTTGTATATATTCACATTCTTATTGAATATAGTATAATCAAAGGAAATTCAATTAAGAAAGGCTACTGCACGGAGGTTTCCATCAGCGTGACTTGCTCTCACATGCAATAGCTTGAACCAATAAGAAAATGGGTATTGTAAATAACATAATTAAATCAAAAGTACAACCAAAATACATTTAGACATAATAATTTGTACCTTTTACTCATAACAATACAACAGCGGATATATAGCTTGGAACAAACGTACAGGATTAGTAGTTTCGCTTGATTCGCCATTATATATCAACTCATGGCCGTCATTACCAAGTACAACATGAATGCACAAAAGCCAATCAAAGTTTTTTGTTAAGTTCGTGTATGCCAAGGTGTACGTACAGTAATTCAGAGGTGGTTGGATAATGCAAATTAAATTAAAATGGAGGTACGAACGATAATTATAAATAATTAATGGATTAGTGACAACAACGTTTGGCAATCAATGGCAGCCAAACCCAGTTAACAAAACAAACTTGCGGAGGTTAAGCAGACCAAGCAGTTTAACAATTGGCATGGTCAACAACAATAACTATTATTATTATGTACTTGTAAAAAATTTCATCCATATTCTGTCTACGGAGCTTGAGCTTCTCAGTGACCAAAAAAGCGTCCAAACATTCCCTTTTAATTTTTACTGCTATGTGACTGTCCTGATGTATCGATTTATGTGGATAAGCGAATAGGGAAAATTGCTCTTACCTTTGCTGCATACTTTCTCCTCGGCTACGTATTTCTGCTCCTCCCGTTCATAGGATGAGGTCATAATATTCTTGGATTCATCAAAAACATTCTCCTCGGCTGGACTTATTCGTTGTGGTTTGATCTTGAAAGCTTCGGCTCTATTCAACTCCTCCAATGATTCGGAATCCTGCAATGGTGCATGGACAGGTCAACTTCCCAAAGAAATTTAATGCTACGCTATAATCAAATCAGCTTAACACTTACTTTCATCAGGTCTTGCTCGTCGTAGCTGACGTCAAGGCTGAGGTTTCGCTTCTCGCTTTTGATTATTGGTTCAAGAATTTGGGACTCGATCGTTTTGACACCCTCAACGTGGGTTTGGGCGAGGATCTTCTCAGATGCGTCTGTGACAGGGGCAATATTCCCAATGCATTTGGCGACTATATCATCACGGCCAATGGAATTTAGGGCTTTCTCAAGGGCATTTCCAGTTGCGCGGTCACCAGCCTGCTGCATCCATAATCTGAGCATAACGGTCGCTTGCTGGTGTGGACTTTGTGGGTACTCTGCTTCAATAATGGAAACATCAGGTTCGGTAATACCAAGATGACGGGCGAGAGGAATCCAATCATCTCCGAGGAGGTTGGCAACATCAGATATTTTCAGGTCTGCTCTATGAATCTCTCCTGGCCCAACTGTTGTGAGCAGGCTCTGCTTGGGAGTGCTGGAATAAGCCACATTTTTAATGTTGTAACGGTTTGTGTGCAATGGCAGTCTTGTGAGGACGATATCGACGCTGGAGCTGAAGGTTCATCTGGTAAGATTTGGTCAGGCAGGACGATGTTAAGGTTACAGACTGGTACTTGATCCCCCTTCTGGCTTAGCTATAATTTATATAAGGAAGCGGTGTGAAGAATTTCCGCAACTCAACCCAGAGAAAGGCTGCGCATGCTAGATCATTTTTCAATAGTACCTTGGATTCTCTCATGAAGATTATTCTTCCTACAGGTCTGCATTGCTATCTCGAACTCGCACAAGAAAGGTAACCTGTTTTCCTTAAAGGCAAAAAATTTTAACCTGAGTTGTTCGCCGGATTTTGTGACTGGGGCTAAGTTTCCAGCCATTTCAATCCATTGAGGTTTCCCTTCCAATACTTCCACGTCTCTACTCTTGGGCTACCTCCGTGAAATTTTCTTGTCCTTTATAGAAGAAAAGCATGGAGGTTGATAAACTTTTAGAAATAAGTGGAACACTCTTGTTTATCACAAAACTTGTTTTCACAAATTAAATACCTTCCAAGGTCTTCTCCTCTCTATCATCGGTCATACAAAATACCCTCAGTCGAGCTTCCGTGGTTTCAATCCTCTTGGCAAATAGTACGAACCTTTTAAATAGAAACATTGTTTTTATTCCTTATAGTTATACCATTCCGGAGAAAGTAAATACTCGATTATGCATTCTTTTCTATCTACGGGCCACTTAGTTTAGTAGCCCACATAATAATATTACGCTCTAAGAAGTTAAGACTTACTTGGCCATGAAGGGCACATGAATGGCTTCTCGATATAGGTCGGTGGCCATCTTGGTAACATCATGACTCGCATGACGGCAGTCAACAAGCCAAAACCTAGCCGACACCGTCGTGGTAAATGAAACACAATCGTTGACAAAAGTCAGAGGAGTTGAGCCAGTCACATCTTCCCATTGCGCTCTTGTTGTCCCACCTATATCATCGAGAAGAGGGTAGCCCACACCATATAAACACAAGTCAATTACTTGATTCATGAATAGCTCATGCAGTAACAAAAATCATTTAACTTTGATTTTTTTTCATCACACACATACACAGGATTACACAATAAATGTATCACATTCATTCCCACAGAAATCAGCCATAACTAATGTATGTGGTCACATACATTTTTATATATACCAATGCACAGTTTAAGATCATGAAATAACGGTCATCCTATGCTGTATTTTTTTCCTAACTGAGACTGCAAAAAGGAGCACAATAAAAAAAAGATCATGTCAAAATTCCAATTCCTCCCGGAGATACAAGTTTTTGAAAATTTGACCTTGAAACAGGTAAAAAAATTGAAATTCCCCTTTTTCTAATACTTTTAACTGTATATATGGTTAATTCTTTGTGCCGGTGGATAAACTACGTTGAAATAGCCCTATTGCAAAATGAATTGGGTCAAAAAAGTTTTAAATGCTCTAATTATAGGAGTTAATTGTTTTTTCGAAACTCCGTTATAATTAAGATGCGAAGTAAAATTCCACTAACTTACGAACGTCACGAGCACCTCTCACCTCCCCAACAATCCCTGAAAAAATCTTAGCGGAATTCCATCTGGCACTATTTTTTCATGAGCTTTTAAGTTTGAACAGGTAAATCCAATTAACGATGACTGACTCTTTCTCAATCCGGAAAACCGGTTCACGAAAAACATAAATATTCTTCAAACTTTTCATGCTAGTGGTACCCAGAAAGTTACAACAACCGTCAGCAATAATCAGTTTGTCTACAGCACTTCCTACTACCACTAGCATGAAAAATTTGAAGAATATTTATGTTTTTCGTGAACCGGTTTTCCGGATTGAGAAAGAGTCAGTCATCGTTAATTGGATTTACCTGTTCAAACTTAAAAGCTCATGAAAAAATAGTGCCAGATGGAATTCCGCTAAGATTTTTTCAGGGATTGTTGTGGGAGGTGAGAGGTGCCTCGTGACACTCGTAAGTTAGTGGAATTTTACTTCGCATCTTAATTATAACGGAGTTTCGAAAAAACAATTAACTCCTATAATTAGAGCATTTAAAACTTTTTTGACCCAATTCTTTTTGCAATAGGGCTATTTCAACGTAGTTTATCCACCGGCACAAAGAATTAACCATATATACAATAAAAAGTATTAGAAAAAGGGGAATTTCAAAATTTTTACCTGTTTCAAGGTCAAATTTTCAAAAACTTATATCTCCGGGAGGAATTGGAATTTTGACATGATCTTTTTTTATTGTGCTCCTTTTTGCAGTCTCAGTTAGGAAAAAAATACAGCATAGGATGACCGTTATTTCATGATCTTAAACCACTGTGCAATGTAAATATCTTGGTAAGATTACATACATACACGCTACTCTTTGTAAGTATAGCATACAATATACACATCCATTCAAAATCATCTACAAAAAATCAGTTCTGCTGCTTTTTTTGATGTTAATAACTTTCCGATTTTGTACTAGCGGATTTGAGACATGCAATTTAATCAATCATTCAACAAAAACAAATCATTATTAGAAAAAGAGCATCGGTTTTTTGGATATTGTGATAAATATAGCTTCCTTATGCATTTCATTTCTACGTCGATCGAAGTTGAAAGTACTTTTTTTATAGCCTCGCCAAGAAATCAAAATATATACAAGACAAAATGATATACATACACATATGTTTTTTTTGCATGCACACATAAAACAAGGCATAGTTAGAACTTGACTTAATTTTCATGTCCTGTAATCTTTTATTTTGTAAGTATAACGAAAATGGTATGGTCAAATGTACCATCAATCCCAGTAAATTATAATATTCGCTTGCTATCAATTTCATGTATGTTTTTTATATATGATGCGATGCAACAAAATCAACTCAAGTTACCAATTCAATATAATATGTACATTGAAACAAAGCTTTTCAAACTTATCAGGGTAACTTAAAAATAACTATAATAAAAAATACTTTGAACAAAGTGAGACAAAAAAAAATAATGATGATCATACAATAAGTAAGTATAAGACAACTGAATAAAATTGTGCAGGAAAAGGTCCCCTAATTAAGGTCACACTTTTCATGATTATTATATCATGTTTCTCAAAAGGTAAATCAAGTAGGAGTTCAAGTGACAGTTTATATAGTTGACAGAAACAGAGAGAGAGAGAGAAAAAGAGAAAGAGAGCTGAGAGATATGATAGATGATATCTACAGCAGTTAACATCTAACCATGAACTTTCTCCTGGCTGAACTAAGCCACTAAAATGAAGTAGAGGGAAAGGCTAAAGTCCATATTATATGTTTCAATTCAATTTCTAAGAAAGTAGGTAGAGAGTAGAGAACAAAGAGAGGTATTATAGGCAGAGATAGAGAGAGAGAGATAGAGAGAAAGTACTAATTTAATCTACACATTATATAACAGTTCCCTAACTTTGATTTTATTGTGATCAAGGCTTACTGCAGTGCAGCGTGAATCACAAAATCTTGTTGGTAGTTTTAAATTTTCAAATAATTTAACCTGTTTGAACGAAAGAAATCATAAAATCCAAAGTACAAACTATGGTTTCTTTATATCTCTCAAGTTATTTTCGTTTCTTTATATGTTGCTTCAACCGTTTGAGCAGCTAAGCTAAGTATTGCTATCAAACTTGGAACTCAAAACTAAGTACAAATGTGCACTTTAAAAGAAATGTCTACTCCCTAATTTATACTTTCTTCATACTCAAAAATCTTGCTGCTTATAAATTTAATAAAAACAAAGTGTGGGCAATAAAATAACAAAATTATCCTACCCCTTACTTGCTGCTGACTGCATTTTATTATTATTATTTGGAAACTTGTAAGGTTTGGCCGGAGAAAGCTTGATGTGGCAAAGTCGTAGCATTTTGTGATGGAAAATTATGTGTGTTGAGTAAATAGCCATCTCATTCGAAAAAAACTATAATTTTGAAAATGTTGAAATTAGTGACACGGTGTAAGTGAAGAGAAAATGAAATGACATGCAGAAAAAGTACGAACTTTAACGTGTTTTTGATTCCAAAAAAAGTGGTTAATGAAAATTTATATTTTGCACATAACATTTTTGCCATATATATGTTCATTTTTAAATTTCTGCTTTCTCATCATCAAAATGTACAAGGACACTGGGAAATCACTGTAAAAGATTTCACCTGACAGTTCATAAATACGAAAATACATAAATATGTAAGTGGACATAATAATTGATAATGGAGTTAAGAATGATACGAAAGTTGAATGAACGAACGGATAATACTTTGATTGCGAAAAAGTTTTTATCAAAGGGATTGATTGAAGTTGAAAACAGAAAAAATTTTCTCGTAATAAAAAACTGAACAATCGTCAATAAAAATCAACTGAACAGAGAGATATATATGATTTGAGTTAAAAAAGAAGGCAGAAAAGTGCAAGGAGATATATAGTAAAATAGAGTATTATTATTATTTAATATTTAAATATATTATATAGAGAAGAGTATATAATAGTATAATATATATTAAAGACGTCTGTGAGAGAGATTCAAGAGTTATTAGAAGGGAGAAGATATTTGTGTTTACCTTTGAGAGATCTTTTCCGAAACACGCCTGCACTCAGTAAGCCCAAACAATAAGGTGAAATGAAATTAGCAAATTATAATTTAAAAACAATTTAATGTTTTTAGAAAACAAAGATATTTTTTGTTCATTATTCTCTTTTTTTACTCCGTTATTGTATTGCTTTGCTGCTTCAATCAAAGTCCTGCTCTTTTTTGTTTCCTTTACAAAATATATCCTGTTCATTTTCATGCCTTGTTTTTCACCTAGCTGAATATTATTATTATGCTCTGCTCATTTTTCTAATGCTCATATTATTCATCTAGGAGGACTATATAGTTCTGCGAGTAAGTGTTTCGGGCTTATCAGGTTTCAGATCATGTCTTATATTGAACAAAATTGATAAGAAATGCAAAACATAAACCTACAAATTAAAACGAACATTACAAAAAATGGTAATGTAACATTGTATGACATGATAAGTACAAATTTTCACCATCAAAAGCAAAAAGCAACAAGATTTTCAAGAAGTTTGAAATCATCACAAGAAAATTTTCTGAACGACTTTTTTTTCAGTAGTTGAATAGTACATGTATTGAGTAACTCTAACGTAATTATAAGGTATCAGGAATATAAAACCCAAAAATACAACATGATAATAAAATATAATGAGTCTGCACTAAAAGAAAGTTTTTACTTAAAAATATAGAAAAAATTGGGGGAAACTATATAAAATAATACACTATAGTACTTATGTGACATGTCTCACGTCAAGGAACATGTAATGTATGCAACTAATTTGGCCCTTGACTCTTGAGTTGACATTAATGTACAACTTTTCCTTCCTTGAAAAATCCATCCACCTACCATACCACATTCATAATGGTATTAATTTTTTTCTTGAGACAAATGGCTAAACAATCATATCAAACCAGCAGACTTTGGCACAGCACAAGTAAAAGTCAAGGACCAAAGCACACACACAACAAGGTATATAGAGTATAAAAGTAGTAATTTTAATCATTATAAGATATAAGTTTGATCATACGAACGAAACGACTACTGAAAAAATTTGTAAAACCACATAAAAGTCGGTGTGGTTTGTAGTAAAAAATAAATTAAATTTTTTTCTTAAAAAACTAGGAAAAATGTTCAACAAAAACGGAGAACACACAGACACACAACTCTCGCCTATTTATATATACAAAAATTCCAAAAGTTTTTGTTTGAGTACTTTCTCTAAACGCAATTTAGAATAAATGTTTAACCTCAAAACTTTCCCAGACTCAATGGAAATACATGGCTAATTAATACTGAGTTGTTCGAGTTAATATTGTAGTCTAACGCCAACGAATGAACTATGAATGAAGATTATAGAAATGCATTGTACTGTAGCTAAAGTACTCGTCTGAGTTTAATAGGAGAAATGTAATTAATCTAATGTTTGTTATGATTATTATTTACTACTTGCCAACAAACAACTTGTACTTTGCTAATAGTAAACTCGTTATTACTGCATAATATTCTGAAGATATTTTTTCAAAAAATTAAAGAACCAATCCCTCAAAGTTCTAATTATTATTATTATTATTGTATCTACTTTCCCAAATATATATCATCCATCTACATTTTTTGAGTAAATCGCAACAACAACAACAACAGCAGCGGTTTCAAAGTTACTGTTATTATTGATTTGATTATATAAACTGAGTATATATTTTGAATAAAAACAAATCATCCAGCATTTCACTTTTCAAGGTCAATATAGTCAAGAGCTAATTGGACTGGTTCTCTTGAACAGCATTATTAAGATAGATTAATAATGAGTAGATATACATTATATATTACACGAACAACGAATACTTTTCTAATTTGTACTCAAATAGTCATTGTTTCGGATGCAAGTAGTATATAGTATATAAACCTCAACAATACACTAACAATACTGCAGCGCACAAAAGGAACAGAGATAGATATAGATATACGTATATATAGAGAGATACGACAAACCATATTAAAAGTAAACCCTAAAAAACGTGTGAATCTAAGTTAAAAACGTGAAGGAGTTGTACTCACCTGTAATGGAACACAGTAATCTGAGGGATGAGTTGGGATCCTGGCTTTTGGGAACGGGGATGGTTAATGTAATCGGCTTATGGAACTTTCTCCTTCGGGGTTCTACCGTGACAATAGGAGACACAGACACGCGACTCCCTGCCACCTTATTCACCAGGTCCGCTTGAATTGGTTGAGCCTGAATTGAAAATAACGTTGCCAGTTTTTGTTTCCAGTGATTTCCATCATCACAAACAAGGTATGAGTTGTTGATTTGGTATGGGCAAATTTAATGCAATTTGTTTCGTTCATGCAAGTTTTATGGATAACGATCCAGATTCCAATTCCAAGATGTGTTGTGCACATTCAACCAGCATGGCCCAAAAAAAGTAGCCCAAACGCAAGCCGAAAATAAAAAAACAAAACAAAAAGAAAAACAAATTAAAAATGTTTTTTAAAAAAATTAAAATATTAAAAATGCATAATTTTTTGTTTCGAGACAAGTAATAATATATAATGCATCCGAGAGTTTTTTCTCAACAACTGTCAAAAAACCAAGTGTGAGAAGCAGTGGAAAAGCACGTATAAAATATTGATATTCAAGCAAGGAGGCCCCCAAAATAAAATAGTTTTTGAAAGAGAAAATTAAAAGAACGTAAATTAAAAAGTAATCAAGTTTTATAATTTTGATGCAGAAAAATATACATAGAAGAAGAGTATATAGTAAAGTTAAAAAAGGAAATTTTTTTGAGTAAAAAACTGAATGAGATATAGATAGAGATTTTGTTCCGGCTTGATGGGAGTCAGCCCAATAAATCTGAAAAATTGGGACCTTCTTGATCGAGTCAATATATATTTTATCAGTATTTTTTTCATAGTGTCTTTTTGAGAAAGTTTTCAAAACTACATAATACGTAATTAATTAAATTTTTTTTTCTAAAAAGGAAGTAAGAAGGAGAAACAAACACAGTATTATTGATTATGTCACACAAAACTTGTGTTTCACAGTCTAAAGTGTTTAAAAATTACTTTAACAAAAAGAAGGAACAAAGACACAAGGACTTTCCACTGCTCTCTTACTCTGTTTTCTGATCAATTATTTTATGTTTCCTGCCAATGCAACATATTCATGAAGACTTTGATGATCGTATATCAAGAAATAACTTTTTACTTTTAGTCAGATAGAGCGAGAGAACAAGAAGGACAAAAGGAGAAGAGAAGAAGTTAGTTTTCATATTTTTCGGTTTTATTGGGCGGAATCCCATTTCCTTTCAAGTGGAGGAAAGGATCCGGACAAAACTCATTCCATAAGTATGTAAGTTATATATAATGTGATACTCAATACAACCACAAACATCAAAAAATCAGACAGACATACATAACATACATACATTCTCAATATATCAGGAAACCACTTGTTTCAACAGCAATAACACCGGCATACGGTAAATATATTACAATTGTGTGAGTGTGTCAACTAACAGACGAAAAGTTAAAAGGTTCAGTAAATGGGGAGACTATTCATACTTATTGTTTTCATTCGTATAGTGAGTTATGTTGATAATGAATGCATATTGTACCTACTTTGCTAATGTTTCTTAAAACTAACTATGACCTCTACCTAAAGTATATATTTACACCTTCACCAAATTTTGAAGACAGGAAAATGAGTATATGTATAGTTTTTTTCTTCTTTTTATAGCGTTATAAAAGGTAAATGCTTCTACCAAGAGATTCTCTGAAATATGTAGCTAATTTAAAGGTAACTTTTTATGGTTAAAAATACTTGGTGTATTGCACAACCTTTGTTAAGATTGGGGTGACTAGAGAGATTCGAATAAAGTTAAGTATTATGTCTTGGAATAATCAGCAAATGCTTGAGATTCTTTCCTTAGTTATCAATATTTCCTAACTAACTTTAAAAGTTATATTTCTGGGATTTTTAGCATTAATCGTTACTATCATTTTTCATCAGTATTTCCTATATACATACTTATTTAGCATTTCCATTTCTACGAACTGGAGGACAAGATTATATCTAGTAACTTTATTTGCCACTGATTTTCCTGTGGTTATATTTATGATACATAGAGATCTGCGTTGAATAGAGTACATATCATCTAGAAGCAAGAACATTGTTGTATAGATATCTAACTGCCTAATATGGTGTTTTTAAGTAGTGGTGTGTGTAGTGCGCTGAGAAAAGTTATTTTTCGTTATTTAGAAGAAAAATAGCATTTTTGTGTTATTTTCAACGAGGTACATAGAGTGCTTTTGTGTTCACAATCATGGGATTCCAATGTTATCCTGATAACATTTGTTCCAAAAAAGATATTAATTTATATAACGGTGATTCGGTTTCAGTGTTACTTTTTCTGGTAAAAGTTTTGAATAAATTTTTTCCAAATATGTGGAATGTGAATTAATATGATTAATAGATCTCGTTTCTTTTTCTCAGTGATCGTAATGATGTTAGGCACTTTGAGAAGCTACAAGAGTATGAAAGATTTTGTATACATATATATTTATGAATTAGAGAATTGTACCAATTGTTGTGTCATATAAGTATTATGTTCAATGTGAGTGTGACAGGAAGAGAAAATAGATATATAGTGAATTAAAGTTTACACAATCAATATTCATAATGAAAACGCATTACAAGTATTAAGGTGAAGCGCCTACAAAAGTGCAGTTGCAAAGTGTGAAATATATATGATATTGATTGCCAATTTCATTCATGTTACTCGATACTGACTGTCACATGCTCGGCATTTCAGTTCATGCCTGGCTAGATATCTCAGCATACGTTTTAGGATATATTAATGAACATGATTGTAAGTATTTTTTTGAAATTTCACAAAGCACAACCAATCTAATACTGTTCTTTTTTAACTAGGATAAAATCAAAACGTAAACCGCCTCGGTTTAAATGAGTTTTCATCATTGTACTCGGAGCCTTTCTTTGCTATATAGTAATATCATTGAAATATCAAGCAGTATTGGATATGAACGTATGCATCAAATAATTGTTTAATACTATGAGTTTTTTTTATAATATTATGATGACTTCAAGAGGGGGAGAAGAAATAGTGAGAATTCGGGTTGTCAGCGTGTTACCAAATGAGGGCAAAGCGTTTCTTTTTAGGTATGTTATTAACAATAATCTTTTTGGTAGGAGCTGACTTGCTGGCCCTTAGTTTGCTTACCTGAAGCCCCACTTTAATCCTCTTGGTAAGAGCTCCACATGGGAACACGGCTTGAACTTGAGGAACAACCGTGGAAGATACCATTCCACCTTCTGGGCCAACAGCGTGAACCTCCTGACGAATTCTTGACACGAGTGCAAAGTATTGTGGGAAGTCTGTGGTCAAAATTCGTGTGATCCTGTTGGTTTTCAGATCTTCAAGTTGCTTCAGGTCTGGAAAACAAAGATTATGGAATATGGAAGGTTGTTATTATTAACATGCATAATCTGACTTGAAGTGTGTGAAAAATTAATATATGCATAAATAATCAATTGCATTTTACCATTGGGATCAAACGACTCATTTAGCACATCTTGAACTGCTTCCTCCGTAGCATCCAAGTTATGCTCACGCCAAGTTTCTCCGTTATCCGAGCGAAGCACAACAATTTCCCTTTCTTGACCACGAAGGGAAGCAAAATGAGGAACTTCAATGATGACAGGTCCCAAAAATTTGGCTCCAGCCGGACCCAACTCCAGTATACGCGAGGCTAATGCTTCCCCTTCCATCAATGGTGGTGGATGAACCAATCGATCTTTCTTTAGGTACCGACACGTGATACGCATTGGGCTCGCAGCTTTTCTTGGTGGAATGATAACGCGTACACCTGAATGACGACATCCACGCATTGCTCCACCGCGGGCGTCGACCATAAAGCTCACCAGGAAACTGTTCAAGCACAACATTGGCACATTGATTACTAAACGAAGTAGCATTGTGCAACATAAAAATTGTGGAATTTTCAGTGCATCAATTAAGTTGCAACATTCATCCCTGTATGGCAATGCATTGCAAAGCAGGCAATTCTCCACAACACTGAATATTAGTTACATTTCTTGATAAACCCGTGTTATCTCAAACATTTACAGCTTCGCCTTTGCAATTTGTTTTAAATCCGTCAGTTCAGTAGAAAAAAGCCTTACATTGCATTGCACCACCAACACTCTCACCACCACTTGCGTACTCAATAATACACAACTGAATTCCCAACAACATTCCAAAATAAATACAATTTGAAGAATCACTACAAAACTAAATAAATAAATAAAATTAGTTGATTACAAAAAGTTTTAACAATGTACAGATAGGTACTGATTCGTGGTAGCATTTTTTGTTTGGTGAAGCTGTTACTTGTGTTATAGTAGTAGGTATAGTGGGTACATAGTTTTTCTACATCTTTCTACATCAGTATTAGCTTTCTTTCACTCAAAGTGTTTTACAAACATACGTGAAATTTAAGGATATAAGTTCATTAGCTCAAATGTTCTACGCTATAATAGTATGTTATTATCTCACGCAAAGTACATTGTTTTTGTGTTATGGAAGAGTACAAAAGTTCAAAGTTAGAAGAGCTGTGTTTAGTACAATCAAAAGTATTTCCAAGAGTCATTAATATTAACGGTGATGCATTGTCGCACTGCAGCAGCATACAGACCAAGAGCTTTCAAATATTTGTCCGCATTTATCCCCACATGTACAAAGGCTGTAAATTATTACTAAAACGTGTTGTCCAACGACCTTAATTACTACTTTTAATTGGGCTACTACTCATGTGCACAGGGCATACAGGTAAGGTTGGCTTTCAATCCATAATCTCAAACACGCTCTCGCTCTTTCGCACCCATTCGTATTGATAATATTATAGGCAGTTGGCTTTTGCTTGTGTAAATTGTGAGCTACGTTATACTTTCTACTAAAAATGCTTTGCTTATCTTATCTTGCATACTTTGCTCGTATAAGTTTTTACAACAAAAATACGGTTTGTAATGTAAATGTAATAATAATAATATTAATACTGCAAAATGCATCTACACAACAACCAAACAACCGAAAAAAATTCTTCGTGAAAAAAAAAGAAGAATTAATAATCTTTTTAATGATGATGACCATTAATAGGGCTTACTTTCTCCAGTGAAGTTTCCTGTTTACGGTCATGCAACACCGTCGTGGGTTGGATTGTTAGTTGGAAAAGGAACAGA
Source organism: Orchesella cincta (assembly GCA_001718145.1). Lineage (NCBI taxonomy): Eukaryota > Metazoa > Arthropoda > Collembola > Entomobryomorpha > Orchesellidae > Orchesella > Orchesella cincta. Next base: position 59,888 of record LJIJ01000742.1, on the reverse strand, counting down.
GAAAATTTGTTTTCGTTAGATATGAATATAGTTTTACCATCGGAAAAAACTCTCACTTTTGAGCAGCATAATTATGCTCAATTTTGTTTTTGCAATAATATTAATTGCCAGAGCAGTCGTGTATTTTAAAAGGTTTAACTGAAAAGTAAGAAAATTAGTAAAACTAATCAAGAATATATCACTCCATGCAAGTTTTCGGGGAGTTTAAATTGTGATTAATGAAAATAATATAAATAATTATTAATTGCGGAGTAAGAAAGTATAGGTCTTGGTTAAAAAATTAAAAAGGGGTAATATGAAATTGGTTACTTCAAAAAAACTAGTATAACAATAAACGATACTGAACTTGAGTAAAAAAAATAAGGGTAAAAATCAAATAAACACCTGTCACGACACATCCCGATTGTAGAAGTGGAAGAACGGTTGAGACTGTAGCTAACGCTGTATCTGGTACTTGGTGTTGGGATTGTCAATGTCAAGGATTTTAAGGAGCCAGCACTGGGAGGAGTGCTGAATGGTTTTCAAAGGATCAGTTCGAATAACCAAGGTTGTATTTTATGTGCAATGTTTTGTAGTGGATTTTTTTACATGGGAGAAAATAAAAAAATAAAAAATAAACATTATGATGTAAAAGTTAACTAAAATATATATAAAAAACTTAGTTGTACAAAAGAGGCTTTAAACTGCTCTAGGTCTAACAACCAGTAAGCCTGAACACTTCAGCCAGTACATATATAAAATTATAACAGTAACGTTCCAAGTATTGTGCCCAAATCCAAATGATGTAGGTAAGTAGGTACGTACTGTAAATTGTGTCATATATAAATGATAATAGTAAACTTTCTTAAAATGTCAGTGTCATTTGAGGTCATTTGGACACAAGACCTGCACATAAACGTTTATACCAAGTCATTTGACTGTGACTATCAAATTAAAATTAAGTACAGCGACCCATATTTCATTAATTAAGGAAACATAAGCATTTTTGAAACCAGTAAAAAAATGACAAAACCATATTATAAGTATTTACGGGGACAACACAAATTGTGTTAGAAAAACATGAACACAAAAAAGACACATTTTCCCATCTCTTTAACCTCCCTTCATTCAGCTAACAAAATGAGGCGAAAAATTATATGTATATAATACCACCAAAATATAAAATATACATTTACAGCAAATCTCAAGCTCAAATACTCGATTCTGCTCGCAAAAAATGATTAAGTTACCTACAAAAATGTATTCCTAGGGAGTGTCATAATATTATATATTAAAGAGGAAAAAGTGGAAACTTTCTTACCCTATCTGAATTGGTGATCTAGAAATGTCGACGTTGTCAGCCGCCAACTGGCTATACTTTTCAGACATGACATTGTCCTCATGATGGATGTCTGTTAAGGGAAAACGTAAAACAAAATGGTGGCATTACAATAACAATAAAGTTGATCCGTCACGCTCATAAAATGTAAAGTAGCAAACTAAGCAATTTCACTACAAGCTTACATCCAGAATCCCGGTGATGTTGTTCATCCCTTGTGACGTCAATTGGAAGACTATCATCTCCCAGGGATTTCATGTCATCCACTGTCAAATATCGGTAATGCTCATTTCCTGCTTCTTCTGCTCCCTCGTCTTCAGAGTCGGATGCCAAAGTTTCATTCATTGTTTCTGGAGCGAGGACTTTGTAGCGCTCTTCAATGGTTGTGGTAGTTGTTGTTGTAGTTGTAATGGTAGTAGTCACAATCTTCAATGTTTCCACAACAGAAACGTATCCAAGTTTCTCCGCAATATTCAACGGATTTTGACCAGCCTAGAAAAAGAGAGAGAGAGCAATTTGTACAAAACTAACATGCTAAATCCGTTTGCATACTACAAAGTGTATTGTTGTCCTTCATTTTAAAGCGAAATTCTATTGAAATCCTATAGAAAATCCCAAGACAATAGACAAAATATTTACATTGTTAACAGCATTTGGGTCAGCTTTCTTCTCAAGTAACAACGTTATGATCAACGTTTGTCCTTGTTGGGCAGCATGATGAAGAGCAGTGTTGCCCGCATCCGTAGTTAAGTGAACATCCGCCCCATTCTGGAGAAGGTATCGCACCATACCAGCTTGTCCATAGTGGGAAGCAACATGCAAGGGCGAGTAGCCAGTTTGGGTTTGCGAATCAATGGTAGCACTCCCATTGCTGACCAAAATGTTGGCTGATGGAACATGATCATGTTGGGCAGCCAAGTGGAGCGGACGCATGAGATTCTAAAGATACCCCAAAACAATGTCATCATTTTTTATCTCTTGTAGAGAAAGCACCTCAACAAACATGATTGGCAATTTGTCTGCTTTGATTTATCATTCCTAGTTTATTTACTTTAGATCCCGCATTGGCATCTGCTCCATTGTGAATCAGCAAAGCCACCATATCAGTATGACCTTGATCGGCAGCAAGATGAATTGGAGTGTATCCCTGTCGGGATTGTGCATTGACATCAGCTCCATATTCCAGGAGGGCTGTGGCAATGTCGATCTGGTTGTGCTTGCCTAAATTCATGAAAAATCAGACGTTAAATGGATAAAAATGATCGTCAATCAATGTGTCATGTTGAAAGAAGGGGAGAAGTAAAAAAAATGAAGAAGAAATGAAATGAAAACACAAGACATTTCCCGTCAATCATCACTAGGTCTGATTTGAGAATTTGAGAAAGACAAGGTCAGAGGAGTTTTGGTGTGAATACATATTCCGAATATTAAATGAACCTACCAGCAATATGAAGAGGAGTGTAGTTGTTCTTAGCCAAACACTTGGGCTCAGCTCCATTCTTGAGAAGTAGCAGAGCAACCTCAGGATTATTGTGATGACAGGCAGTATGCAATGGAGTAAGTTGATTCTTTTGGTTTTAATAATAAAAATATAAGAAAAAAATATGCTTTAGCTCTGGTTTGTTCGTTTGGTAATGGTAATTCTCTACTGCTGTAACATGCATTTGGCATGAAAACCATCTATATTTCGTTCCAATAAAACCATAATTCTTTTCTCAGCTCACCTTTCCTTCAGCATTCACTGGAGCTCCTCGGCTTATCAGAAGATTTGCAACCTATGAAAACCAGCATTGCAGATAATAAAATTTTTGTTTCATCTCAAGGGAAAATGGCTTCAAGTTAAGTTGGGAAACCAAGACCAAAAAGTAATGTGAGAATAAAGAAAGGATTCCGTATAAATATATGGATGTAATCGCACCTTGGTATTTCCAGTGTTATATTTTGCAGCAAGGTGCAAAGGTGTGAAATTTCTCGATGTTTTCGCCGCAACATCAGCTCCCTTGTCAAGCAAAATGGATGCGACCTAGACGAGAGAAAGTGGAGTTGAAAAAATGATATTTTCCGTGTGTGATGATGTAGAACCACAATGATTTATTTAAGAGCGAGCCATCCAAACCCTGGCATGATATGTGCTTTCATCAGATTTATTTATAGCATGACGATCGGCCAAGAGAGAGAAAATTGTAACGGGATGTAAGTGGTGGTGGTGAGACGGTTGTAAGCAACCCCTCTGCCATCATGCATTTCCTTATCATCGAAGCTAGGAGAGTCGAGTAAACGGACGGAAATGAAAGCATAAATTTTTGTCATTCATGTTGACTGAAAGTGTTTGTGGGAGCTCAAAATTCATTTCCTTCCATCTATCCTTCTAATCATCACTTATTTCTCATCATTAAGGTTGGTTGACGGAAGTGGGGTAATTGCTATTCCTCGTAAATGCCTTGATTAGCTACTATTACGAGTGGTAAAAACTATGTTCCTTCCCAAGTATAGCATGTACTTTGAGGTATAATCAAAACGTGGGCATAATCGGAGAACACATCTACGTCCTACCAAGACTGACTACAAAATGTGGGTCACGATGGTAGAGCAACTCCTTTTGTTTTCGGTTGCTCAGAACTTCATGGAATTTTGAATAGATGGTTATTAAAATGGAGAAAGTTTGTTCCTGCCCCGTGTGATCGAATAAGACGACGATCATGACGATGATGATGATGGGTTTTGGGCACACACTACCAGGGGAAAAAATTACCGGATTCAGCATATCGTTTCTCTCTGCATCCTAATAAAGTCTCGAAAAGAGAAATGCTCTTTCTCGGCATTTTGTGCATGTTCTGCAGTCATCGTACATACTTTATGTTTGTACAGAGTTGCTTTCACAATCATAATATAAGGCTGTCAACAGAAAGACTACAAAAGTACAGAATTGAGAAAAATTGGAGAGATGAAAAGTTGTGTGCACTGCATTCCCGACTCTTAACAAAAGAGCATAAAAGAGTAAGCTGAGTTTTACGAGAGGTAGAGAAGGAGAAGCATGAAGAGAATATAGAGAAGATGCAAGAATCTTCACATGCAAATCCCATGTCCCATTAACAAATAATGACTAGAGGGCATAACTCTAATAAATGTATATGTGCAAACAGCAGCGTATTACTATATAACTAAGTGCTTGTGCCTTTTTTTTACATGTTACAGAGTAACTATCAAAAAGTGCTTTACAAATTCATGGCTTACTTTGGCCATTTTTTTGTGAGCGAGAAGAAAAAAAAAGCGAATTTCATTTTTTTAGCAAAATCCTATTATAAAACTGAAGTGTAATGTGTGTATTCATTCAAATATACACAAACTTCAAATTTCTTGTTGGCTTCATGCCTACTTGTCAGCTATTAAACTAATACAGGAGTAGCAAAAGTTGAGTTTTGTCCCAGCCCATTGTAAACATTATCTAATAGAGGAGTGTAAGCATAAATACATAAGATAAAGTACTAATAGCAGCATAACCCATTGAAAATTTGCCAAAACATAGATACATTCGAATATATACATATAAAACAAGCAAGACAGCAACAGAGAGAGAAAGTGTATGGAATTCTATTGAGTAATAGTATACAGCAATTTTATTGAAGCGATTGTCACAATTCAAGTCAGGATTTTTTTTAGTCTGCAGAGAGAAACGATGACAGAATCACATAATTTTTTCTTCCAAGTTGTAAAGCATCAAAATAGTATTATATATAGAATCATCATCATTCATACTTATCATCTCGTCTTACTAATAACTATTATGTACTGTTAATTATATTTTATATAATATAATTTGTTTAAACAATCCTAAACTTTTGGAAGAAGAAGACGTGCGCGACCGTGTTCTAAAAGCTATTATTACTAATATGAAGATTTCAATATTTCTTGGTTCTTTGGTATGGACGGTAATTGGTTAAATATTAAGTAATTTCTGACTGACAGTGTAAAATTCAAATTTACATTCTAGGGCAGTCTGCCTCCACCGTCAACTCAAATAGATTGGAATACGATGATGATGTACACGGTTAAAAATAGAGAAGCATAATGATATTATATAACATCCCTGATTTTGTTTGTTTTTCAGTTCACGTCTTGGTTTTCTTTTAGGAAAGCACGTCCTTGACCTCTTGTTGTTTGGAGACTCGCTCGAGAACATAATTAATTATGAGCATATCGGTAATCTAAATCTTGAAGGGCTGTGTAAGCTTCCTTCGTTGCAGCGTCAACGGTTGCCCCGTGCTGAAGAAGTAGCATGACCAAGTCTGAATTTCCAAGTCGACTTGCAATGTGAAGTGGGGTTTGCCCTTCCTGAAAATTAAAGGGGAACATTGAGCACCATCCATTACAAAAAGGGTTCTCAAACTAATGAGTATACTGCATTCCAAATTCCAACGTTAATCATTCCATCAAGTCATTCAGCACTAATCATGTCTAATTAAGATAGCAGAAGAAAATTAATCTTCAGCTACTAGTCCGATACTCTTTTTTGGTATTTGAGTTGCTACTAATAAGGCTGACTTGCGTTTGAAAGACAAGAGGAAACGAGACGGAGAATTATAATGATTTAGTAGTCTGTTGTAATATGCCTAGGCATTACTACTTGAAGTACCTTTGCTGCTGCATCCACAGACGCTCCGTTTCTCAGCAAAATTCGAACAATATCAGTTTGGTTTGCTCTGGCAGCCAAGTGAAGTGGAGTTTCTCCTCGAACTGTTGTAGCATCTGGTTTTGCTCCGTTTTGAAGTAAGTATATAGCAATGTTCATGGATCCCATGAAGGATGCTACGTGAAGTGGTGTCAATCCTGACTCGGTCGTTGCCTCAATGTGGGCTCCGTTCTTCAATAACAACTCAACAACCTTAATCCTATTCTTTTTGCAAGCAATATGAAGTGGAGTGAATCCATTAAGAGCCCTTGCATTCGGATCCGCTTTCCTGTCCAGAAGAAGCTTAGCAATACGGACGTGACCGCCTGAGTAGAGAAGAAGGATGATAAAATGTTATTTGGTTGGTGATGAGAAAAACGTAATTGCATCAAAGGATATACAGGAAACTAGATGACTTTAAGCTTTTATCAACATTTTCCCAGCAATCTCTTACGAGAGAATGAGAAAGCGAAACTACCAACAAGACTCAATACATCAAAGCTCTCTAGTTTCACTATTCAATGAATTATCAAATGCTTCATTTAACTTACAATGGGCTGCGACATGGAGTGAGGTTAGATAGTCTACGGTAACATCATCCACTGGTGCTTTGTGATATAAGAGTATCCTTGCTGCATCAACATGGTCACCCTAAATGTAATAGGATCATTTTACTTTAAGCACTGTGCACTACCCAAATATTATAGTTAAATGATCACAACATGCCATGCCATCATGGCACGACAGCCTTTTAACCACGTACCTGAGCACACATCGCTAACGGAACAATTCCATTCTGCAAACACAAAAATTGGAGTGGTACATTAGCGTCTAATCTCTTGCATGTTACATGAGTTGTCGTGCTTTTTATTCATCATGTATAAAAATGTGAACAAACCTTAGTTTTGGCACTGATCGGAGCACCCTTCTCCAAAAGAAGGTCGACTAAATGCTCATGACCAGATCTGAAAATATGAATTTGATGAGTTTTTAACTACATTCAACTCAACACTATATATATATGCTCTTCTTATTGATGACTAAAAAGCCCATTCCATTAAATGGCTGCCAGTTTATTGACATAAGCGTTTCTTGATTTAATATTGCATTTATATTATTTCTTTCAACTTTCTTTTTGGATGTCTTTACCTTGCAGCACAGTGCAGCGGTGTCAGCCCATCCCTCGTCTTGGCTTCGATGTTTGCTCCTCTTTCCAGAAGGAGTGAAGCCAATTGGCCCTTGCCCCATTTTGCGGCAACTGGAAACATGATGCAAAAGGGGAAAGTGACAGGTCAGCAAAACAAATCATTCATTTGAGTCATTAATCTGATAACCCTTTGTACACCCACACAAACATTCGTGTAGTTATGTAGGTATTTACATGGAATCGTGTTTGTATGAATGTTTATGCGTACTACCAGAAACCAGATCGGGTCATTATTAAATTTAGCTATGAAAACATTGACCATTAAGCCAAATGATAATATTCTATTAAGCCCATTCGGCAGATGACGTCTACTTAAATTGCCACTTTATCCAGCTTTCATATAGGTATGTCCACATATAAACACAAAGTATAACATTTGCGAGTTTTGTGAGCCTGATAAAAGACATTTTAATAAGTCACTTTCCACTATGAAAACATGACACGAGTGAGTGGACTCATCTTATTTAACAATCTCTGGATCATCGGCTCATAAAGTTGAGCATCCTGATGAGTATGACTATGACAGCAATATTCATTGAAGAGAATGACTCACCATGTAATGGAGTGATATTATGTTTCGCCTGGAAGTTAACATCAGCTCCTCTATCCAATAGCAAAGTCGCAACTGCCAGATTCCCGTAATGCGCAGCTAAAATAAAAAATATGACAAGACATCAATATTTATGCAGAGCTTCTTCAAACCAGTGTTGTGTAGCGATGGCATGAGAGAGAGAAAAACCAACAACTTCAAAGGTCCAAATGTGTGCCAGAACAGTTATGACGAGGATCATATGAATAAAAGCGGATCAATAATCCGTTTTCTTGCAAACCTCTTTTTATAGATCAACAACATTTTTGTACATTGAAGAAGATGTTGGCTGGTTCAGAGAGGCGCTAGTAGTAGTAGTGCACCACAAGCCGACAGTAAGAAATTCCATAGCAGTGCCAGAAGTACTCGCAACACCACTTCATAACTTAATCAGCATAACACCAGGAAAAAAGAAGTGGTATATAGAAAACGGTTCGCTGCTACTTCTTTTTATGTTTTCCTGCTCTGCCTTTGCTGGTTCTCTCTCTCACCCATGCTCATAATTTTTATCTGAGAAAAGAGTAGAAAAAGTATGCACTCCAACTTACCAATATGTAATGGAGTAAACATAGATTTGGAAGTAACATCTGGATTTCCAGAGCTTTGAAGTAGGAGTGCTGCTGCCTTACAGTCATCCTTTTTAGCCGCAATGTGCAAAGCTGGGAGGCGGACTTTTCCTCTGACATCGTTTTCCAGTAGGATTGCTACGACTTTGTCATGGCCTTGTTGCATTCTGTACGGAATAACGGGAGAAAAAGTAATTCACATGAGTATCACAACTCACTGGCTGCTCTCGAGGGGATTTCTTCAGCTATATTTTAGTATCTGTATGAGAAGCAAGTGGTACAAGTGCCTTTTGCATTTTTTCAAGGATTAGTAACTCATCCGCATCTGGAGTTGAGGAAAGGTTCTTGGAATGGTGGGAGGAGAAGGAGGTGCGGGAGAAAGTTTCTTACAAGCTGTAGTTTTGAATGGGATTCTACAAGAAATTTATGTAGCAAATTTCCATGACTTACGCGACTGCAAGAGGTGTGAATAAATCTTCTGTGGCCAAGGACTGATTTGCCCCATTGGCCAGTAGGAACTTGACTATTCCATCATGATTTTCTTGCCTGCAATAAACATCACACGTTGAGCAATCATGCATAAATTATTAACCCCATTTGCTCTCTTTTGACTTCATTTTAGGAAAGGGGAGAAAAGATTACAAGACATCCCAATTTTCCGGTTTTTTTCTTATAATTTGAGTACTTCTGAGAGCTCATGGATAAGTAAAAAGATAGAGGTATGTATAGGTATGCAATTCTTTGGGGAGGAAGTATAGCTAAAATTTATTAAAACATTTACGCTGCCATATAGAGAGGAGTGAACCCATTTGTAGACTGGAGGTTCACATTAGCTCCATGTTGAACCAAAAGGCGCACAACTTCCTCTTGTCCGGCTGTATTCCACATACGATGTATTAAATGCGATAAAAAGAGAGAAAAAACCAATTCTTAGAAACATTAACATCTCCTCTGGCTGCTTCCACATTAAAGTTCTCCACTGTTGCCCTATTTCAATGATCTACTTTTCTTTTTGCGCTTCCAACTCACCTAAACTTGCTATGTGAATGGCAGCATTTCCCTTCTTCGTTGTTGCATCTACGTTCGCTCCTCGTTCCAGGAGCTCGTTGACCACATTTACGTGACCATCTTTACCTACACAAGTTGGAGAGAAAGGAGGAGAAAATTAAATTGTGTGCTTATTTTGTTTTAGTGGTTTTTCATGGCAGTGAAAAGTCAAAGACTAAATCCTTGAACAATCAGTATTCATGGCACACTACTTTTGGGGAATTTTTTTTTATGTAATTTCGTACATTATTATTATTATATACTTTCATTCAATTTTTTCAGATTTCAATCTTCATCGGTTTGGATAGAATTTCAAAGTTCAAAGAAATAACACCCATACTTTCCATGCACAAAGTGAGCTAGCAAACCCATAAAATTATGTTGAACTTACTTGCTAAATGTAATGCATTGAGTCCGTTAGCATTGCACGTGTTTATATCTACTCCAGCTTTGAGATATTCCAAGACTTTCTCCAAGTTGCCAGCTCGAGCCGCCCTCAGGAGCCCTGTACCTGGCTCCGACTGTAATAGAAAGAAAATAATGATTCATTAAAAATTTCATTAGTTTATATACAAAGCCGTTAGAGATACGGTCTGAACTTCGTGTTGAATTCCCATTAGAGAGATTCTTTGAATAGTTTGTGGCCTAAAGTTGTGTTCAAAAACGGAAGATGCATGTATACCGTTTGTTATACTCCTTTTAACATCTCCATTGCTTTCATCAAGTGCACAAATGAGATTATTAAGAAATTCCAAAGCTATTTTTCTCTGTCAAGGCCATACCTAAAGCCCATATGTATATCATTCCTTGAGGGAGGAGAAGAAGAATTCCATCATTCCATTTTTACGCTAATAACAACCTGGGAGCCAACCCATTTAATCAGGTTTTGTTTGTAGTAGTATAATATAAGGAATGAAAATGGTGATATGGTGCATCACGCAAGCTACCTATTCGTCAAGAAAAACCAACGCTGTAATCATTTCCAAAACAAGCTAAATCAACTTGAATGGTAATGGCATAGCCCAAGCCTATGTATAGAGCTCCCCAGAGAAAGAATTCCGAAGGCAAGGCCACATCATCCGTGAAGTGAAAAAAGTCAGCAGCATACAAACAATGTGTACAGGCGTGTAGTTGGGCTATGCACCTCGCATATTAAGTTAGCAGCCACCGCAAGTTTCTATTTCCTCTATAAAAGGAAAGCCTTAAAAACCCAATCAATGAGAATGGCGTTGTTGTAAAACCATAATAAAAGCCAAGCCTCAGCAGACCACACGACAGCACAGCACTTTACTTTTTCCTGGAAAGGTTATTCAATATATGCACTTTGGGACAGGCTGGCTTGCTCATACTTTATGATGCCACTTCTCGTGTCGTGAAAAAGCTCAAGCATACTCCAGGGTCGAACATAATTACCTGAATTTGCATGAAATGTTATGTATATCTGCATATATTACAAAAACAGAGTGGAGAGAGATGACAGAAACAAGAGTAATCAACCCCAGTTGGTTTGACGTAGAAGGAGCATGTAGGTCTACTATGACTAAAAGTTTTCGTAGATGAGTAAATGTGAAATGCCAAAGAGGAAGAGATTGTTGTTGGTGCAATACACAGACAATAAAAGGTAAGGGTGCAACTCCCTCAGCCAAAACTAGGAGTACAAACGAGATTGCATGCTAGTGTTAAATGTACTTCTTCAAAATATCACTTATTTACATGCTTCATCATGCTACTGCTCCCGTTGCGCGTTCGTTCGTTGCCTGCCGCTGGCCAGGCTTGAAACGGTGGCAGGGTGAGTGAGTGAGTGAATGACTGACTGCTTTACTCCCCTACTCGAAACAAACTTGGGTAGATTTCTTTAACATCATTCATTTTATATTACTGTTTCCCCAACTTCAGTAAAAAGAAGGAAGTGTAGTGCACTGCACGTAATAATAAAAAGGGAAACACATAACATACTGGCTTGATTTGTAAAGTATTTTCTCCAAAATAGCGCACTCATTTCTCATTTCCTATAATATGGCTTGTCGAACGGTTGCAATTTCAGAGCAGACTGCTTTCGTAGTTCCAAGAAATCGTGCGTAATATGAACCTAGCGTAAGAGTTTGCTCTCGCGAAAAAAAACCGGATACTCGGCGTATCTCCTATAAATATTAATAATTTTATTTGACTATTTTCCAACTTTATGGGCACCATGCATATGAAATTGACAAATGTTACTTTCTCTCTGTACATGCTACGAACTAGATGCCAACTTCTTACTTGGCCTGATTCGTCGGTGCGGAAAATATTGTACATAACTTATTTCACTTTCATGCACGTCAGAAACAAATGTAGAAGATGGAATGGAGTCCTTCATTCTTTGCATTATTTATTATGAGCGAGCAAACAGAAATCACAAAAGCCCGGATGAATCCTCTGTATTCAGAGAGACCCACATACAATACGACAAATGGAGGAAGAGAACAAATTCAAAAGAGCGACATTTCGAGATGAATGGGCATGTTGAGTGATGCTCTGCTTTGACTGTGACTCCCTTTTCCATGCAGATGATGATAAGGACCCTTCTTTTCCCTTTTTCGGTGTCTTTCCTGCATCTGATGTTTTATAATATGTAGCTAATGATTACTCACTCGCATTCGACCATGCTTACTGCCTCTTTTCTATATCTGTTTTATGCATAATGAGGAGAGGATGGAAAATCCCTTCGATGAAAATGAAGAATTCATCAGGGTCCACCAAAAAAGGACATTATCTACACGCACACACATATTATTATTTGAGTTGATGATGTGTCCTTTATCTTTCCCACCCCGGTCCGGATTCGGAAAGAATTGGAAAATTACAATGAATTATCATTACTCTCCGGACGCAAAGCCTGAGCCAAGGCCAAAAAATAATGAAAAAAGTGATGTGTCATGATGCTTGGGCATTGAGAACTGTAAATAGTAAATAGCATAATACATGATGATGGTAAGTCAGAATGACTAAATGTTATTGTAACATCCGTTTTTTTCTTGTTTTCCTACACGATGCAAAAAAAGCTCATCTGTTATACAAATTAATCCAGAAAGAATTTGAGATGGATGTGATGTGGTAGGGTATGGCAAATGGCACGAGCACAAGTGTTTTCAAGCTTCTGAGAGCAAGGCCAAACTAAACCCATTTTTATCCCTTTTCCATCTACTTTTATTTGTGTACAGTGGGAGTAGTGTGTCATGCTATAATTCTATTGAATGAAGGGATGTAAACTACTAGAGAGCGTCTGGCTGAATATTTAATTCAACATAGACATAGAGGTCATATAATGTAAGCATAGATACACAAGGTCTCCCGTCCTCAACATCAGCCTTTCTCTCGTGCCATGTTTATCCGATCATGCAATCCAATTATGTAAGATGAGATCCATCAAAATCCAAAATCAAAGCTGATAGCATTCCTCCTGGTCTGTCATGCTTCATAACATCTTTTCTCTTTCTATCATCACCGCTTTATGGCTTCAGCCACATGACTCTTAGTCATTTCACTATGAGCCTATAAGCCCTGTTGTTACTGTCCAATTTTCGTACACAATTTCCCGAATGGAATTTCATAAATAATACTATCCTGCTGCTATTTCTTGCAAAAAAAATCCACTTAGTCATACACATTTTAGTAACATTCTAAAAGGGATTTTCGACATTTTAATGATCCTGTTAAGGTGGCGCCTTACGGGGCAAAGTCAATCAATCAACCGTACATGAAACGTCCTAACAAATAAGATTAAAAATCAACAACTTTCGCTTTAGCTGATCATTTTCAGATCGACGGCACTGTGATGACAAAAATGGTTTATTGATACAACTAAAAACTGTAAAGAAAGTGCAGGAACCGCTGCTAAAACATAAGAGCGACATGGCCATTACTACCGCAAAATATTGTGGTTACTTTGGTTCGATCGATTGCCTCAGTATAACTGCTACCTACCACTACTACCGCATCGCATTCGTAGGAAACTAGCTAGCAAGAAGCAATAAAACTGCTTCGAAGTCTTCACGGAGTCTTTCTGATCTGTTATCTTGAACATGAACAAATATGGTCTAACTACTACGAAAATAAAAGGCACATTGTACTCCTCCTTGTACAACTCCTCCCTGGAAATATCTTTGGTTTTTGTGGATGGATGTACTACAAAGAAAATAATTATACCGTCTACATTTCCATAAACATGTAGTAAAATCAGACGGAAAAGACCTGCTTTTATCATCATCACACAACTTGTTTTGCCGAGAGGAGATCAAAACTAAAACCAAACCGCATCAACTTTTCCCTTATCATTCCAATCGCCAACCAAGTCAAGTCATCCCATCCAAATATCACTTTACATATAATATGTACGAAGGAAAAAAGATAACCACGGCGCTTCTAGCTAATAGTGCACTGCTAGTAAAAAATTGTAGAAAAAATAACGAGAGCGAGAGTTGAAATGAAAATGGGCTGCCGGCAACAGCAAACATATATATATTATTATTATGATATGATCCATTACCCAAAAATAAGGTAAAAAGTAGTGGAGTGGATCTAGAACACGAGACCAAGCAAAAAAAGTGGCTCACACATTCATCAAGAATGAAAGCTGATGCTGGTTGCTTCTAATATAGTACCTTCGTGAAAGTAGGTACTTGCTCATGCTCCCAGTAGTTGAAATGTTTTCTTCGATAGTCCGTCGAGACTCAAGTTACTTTGGGAAATGCTACACGAATCTGTCCTCCCAACCTTTTACCTCCACATTAAATGCATATGTACTCTTTTGAGCTGAATAGCCAGGTGAGCAACGAAAAAAGTTGTGTTCATAGTATTATTATTGTGCTCAATGGAGAGTTGTCGCTATCGTCTCTTGCATGACTATGCAATTCCAGCTCCACACCACCAGAGAAAGAAACCATTGAAGTACTACTACCAGCTACCCATCCTTTGTAGCTTACTTACATGTAGTTCAATTTACGTGTTCGGAACGAAAGTAAAGGGAAAAATATTTGGAGTTTTTCTTTGTACGTGAACATAACATGCTATGTGATGTGGTATGCTTTTTCGTGCCCATGTAGTGTACTCGTACCTGCCAGCTTTGTTCACAACTCAAGAAGAAGAAGGGAGATAGAAGCTGGCTTATGGCATGGCGATCGATACAATGCAGAGAAAGTTTGCAGCAGTTCTAGTATTACTTCACTTCTTGCTTGTGGAGCTCGGCTATATACTACAGGAATAGAGTAAGTAACCCATTAGAAGACTGGTGTGTTGTAGCACAGCCAGAAAAACACTGGCAAAAAGCAGCCATATATACACCAAAAGACTAACATAAACTTCAGACTTGGAATAATTTTCAACGCACATAAGTACTACATGCACCCATGTTTGCCCATAGCTAAAACTTTATCCTTATGGCTAGTTTTGGTCTGATAATGGCATTCATTCCCAAGACTGAGACATTTAAGACGCGCTTCCTGAGTGAGAGTAGTGAAGCGTCAGGCTTAGAGTTTGAGTGCAGCTTTTACTTCTCCATTTCCAGAGAGCAGAAACTAGGAATGTTGTCCTTGTTTATACTTTTTGGCAAACAACAAATGGTTTCCTTCTTTGAAGAAAAACAATTTTATGTAACAAACATATATATACACAGCTTGTGCTTACAAACAAAGGGTGTGTATGTTAAATTGGAACTGATGTAGATGAAAATACGATTTGTAATAATGAAAGAATACGAATATATATTTCAATGTACGTAGCAATTCATAATTAAGAGTCCATGCTACTATCAGTTAAAGTGACAGAGTATGCATATAGTTTTCAGTGTCTTCAGACGACAAACTTGGGGATGGAACCAATACATGCAATCAGCTAATAAAAAATCGATCTAAAATTAGCATGTTTATTATGTCTTACCGACTGAGAGCTTTCAGTGACCATCCTGCCACTCTAATAACTAAAACACACTAAAAGTTTCAACTAAATCCAACACATTAGAATAATGCACTTTTTATTATATTTTTGTTGCTTCTTTTTAAGCTGTAACTGAATTGAATTATGATTTAACTGGTGAGAGAAATACGGTTAGTTTTAAATGTGTGAACTTGAATTGATAGTTTATTTCAAAAAGTTGTTCTCTTTGCAATTTTTATTTTCAACGCCACAAAGACATACAACCACTTATATCACGGCCACAAATACAACTCTCCGGATAGGCGGTGTTCAAGTATCCACACCCGAAAATGTCAGACTAAAAGCCAGAAGTTGGGTGAAAGTGCGCTTGTGGCCTGAGACTCGGAGCTGGTTTCCCTTTTCCTCTACACTTACTTTTTATGTGGCATATACAAGACTGACTTGCTATTTCTTTCAACAACGTTGAGCCCCAAACCAGCCAACAGGACGGAGACAACGAGTAAAGCAAAAGGAGAGAGGAGAAGAATGACGTCACGGGATCGATACCAACTCGGCGACGACTCAAATCAAACCCCGAACCTTCTCCAGCCAGTTCTTAACATAATAATAGTATCCCACTATTATTCCCACTCCAATCCGATGCCTAGTAAAGAGTACTCTTGTTGTGTAAGTTCAGAACAATAAGAAGATTCTCCTCCTGGTATTTCATAACAGGGAAAAGCCAACAAAGGCAAAAGTTGCACCAGCTTTGCTATTGCTATTGCATATCGGCAGAGCTTGAAAAAAATTATTGTGGAGAGGAATAATATTCATGTAATATTATATGAAATGGACAACTTTCCTTCACATTGCTAGAACGGAGCAAAAGTTTTTTATGTGTATTCAAGGGTTTCTCTTGTAGTTTTATGCAGCACCCACCAAAACCGTCGACAAAGTAAAGCCCATCATGATGTCCCGTAGCAGCATTATAGTAGTAGCCAGGATATTATTATGGAGCTTGCTTTTTGTCCTTGTGCCTTGTATCGTCATCATCATCATTCCTACTTTTATTTCATCGCTCAATAAAGCCATGCAATAAGGACACAGCTTTTTACATGTGCCGATCATCACATCACGTTCCTCTGTGAAATCAAATATGCTATTTTTCCTTCACATTTTAGTTCATTCTATGCAACACGAGAAAGAAGATGAATCATAGGGACAGTCTCATGCATGAGCTGCAATACCACTACAACTGAGCACGTTTCATAACGCAAAAAAGCAGCAGTTGTTGTAGTACGTGCTGTGCCCTGGAAATTAGGCTAGTCACATAATATAAAGATGTACAAAAGTATGAAATGGATAATGATGAAGGTAATTTAGTTGGATTGTCGACTTGGATTTCATCCGCTGACTAAATAAATGTGATGTGATGATACTGTTGAGTTGAGATGGATGGTTGAGCATTAAACATGAACATATATATACAAGGGTAGCTTTGTCCATGTATTTCACTAATACTATCAAAAACCCTGGCTCATCCTGGAAGAATTACAACATGAATTGGATCTCTCAAACTATAGAGAGAGAAATCTAATTTACGGGGAAAAACCATTTTGAAGCAAGCGAAATGAGTTACAAGAAAACAATTTAGAGTATCGTACAATATTTGAGCGAGTTACGTTATATAAGATGAAGATTTCAGTCACATTGATTTGTTTCATGAATAAATTTGTTACAGGAACAAAGTATTCTTAGTGAGTCCAATGTGCCTGTCGAAATATACTGACATGCCTAAAAGCAGCCGAGTCATATTTTATCTTATCCTTCACCATTCACCATGCATCCACTTCCCTTTACCATTCACCTGTTCTATTTGTCTAGCAGTACAGATGCTTGAAAGTACCTGTTTTCCTTTCCATCATGCATATGCCATTTGTTTTCATTTCATCCCATTAGAAGGGAAAACAAATGGCAGCTGTTACCAAAAATTAAACACATGTGTAGATTGAGCGAGTGCCATGTAACAAGCATAAAGTACAGAGGGCACACACTTGTCAGTCTATTATTCACAAATTGACGATATGTGTACTGACTGTGCTGGTCTAACAATGTTGTTATTACGTGCACCTATTATGCAACCTTCACCCTTGCGAATTCTTTCAGAGTTCCCAACTTGTTAGGTTTTCCACAAAGAGGATTTTCATGCTCAACACGGTTTTATGGCACTCTCATTATGTTCTACTTTTTTTGTGCTTACGTCAAAATGAGCGAGTTAAGGTTAAGAAGCTCATATACACAAAATTTAAAGACTGGCTTTTGATCATTAAAGGAAGTACAATTCTGGATTGGAAGGTTGACGAAATACATAACAGTTTAACAATATGGTTATTTTACACTCTGATTCCCTCATGGTTCGCGTGAGAAAAGAACGGTTTAGGCAGCTTGAAGTTTACTCTGCAATTAAATACAAAGTTTCATTTTATTACTATAACGAGCAATACTGTGAAATGACCCTTTACATCCCTTTACATGCTGACTTTATGGAATTAAGAGAAACTTTTCAAACAACCATTTTGTGAGTTGCTTTCATTCAAGCGCTAAAAAGAGATTCTCGTCACGGTTCTTTGCATCACTAATAAGATTAAGGAGAATAAGAAACCATCTTTCTTTCTATACTCCGACAAATGTACTTGCTAGTGTCAACTCTGTACAATTTTTGTCTTCATTCACGATCCTCTGCACAATTACTGGGTGAACCGTGAAACTACAATTGATGAAGAAGTTACTTTTCCTCTGGGACTAAACTGAAGTTATAGGTGTTTAATGCCTTTCGCATTCACATCCCTTCAGGGTCTCTCCCTCCTCCGTGAGTAAAAACAAGCATTATTTGAGACAACTTATTTTTATGAATGTGCACATAAATATGTCACGTGGAAGCTGCTGCTCCCTCTACTACTCTACAGCAATCTCTCTCTGACAGATTTTTCCATTGTTTAAAAATATACAAGGAGCAGGAACGGTGCAGAGCACCAATTGCATACACGCAGCATGAGGCAAATTGAATTACAAATGCCATTTTCGACGCGTAGGAGCAATCAGGAAAACAGAGCCAAAACACTAACAACAATGAATGAATGAATGAATGACAACGGTTGCCTAAATATCGGCAATGGCACTCTATTCCCTAAAAGTCCCGCAGGCTCTCAGACAAAGGTATAAAGTAAAAGTTTGAATTGATTACATTATAAACTTTTGTTGGGTAGAGAGAAAAACAGAGATATGTAAGAAGTTTGCGTCTTTTTTCTCTCGCAGTGAGTGTTTTATTGCAGAAAGTTTGTGCAATACATGAAAAATATCCTTTGTACATAAATACAATACACAAACATATATGCATGACATTTTCACGGATGTTGTCGGAAATGGAGAGCAAGGACAAAATTGTTTATGGAACACACAGGGACGACACCAACTCTATTAAAACTACAGACTCCAAAGACTATACTACACACAGACAAGGAGATGAGTGAGCAAAGTGGAGTGGAAATGAGTGGTGCATAATAGAGAAGATGATAGCACAACGAAACGAATGTTTTTGTAGCACACTAAAATATTTCTTATGTAAGAATGTACACCGGCTTTTTTTGCTTACACTTCTACATCATGGAACAAAAAACATCTATGCAGAATTTGTGACTCCGATATACAATGATAGAAGCATTTCATGTCTACTATAAACTATTCTACTGCACTATTGGAACACTACATTATGGATACTCGGCATGTGAGAGAAAAAAGATGCACGAATCCCATTCGAATATCAAGGAACACTGAACAACAGTCAACATGGCAAAAATGCACATATCACTCTCTACTTTTTTAGCAGAAGAAGCACCACCACCACCACCATGAAAGAACGCCTAACTCTTGTTAGTCCTCAGGGATGAGACATGAGGATGACGATGATCATGATCATGGTGGTGAACTTAAACTGGTAACGTATTATATACAAATGAAGCCCACGCAGATTTTTTTTTTCTGTCGTGGCTATTCCATTGCCGAACATTCAAAACGTGTGATGCTCAACCAAACCAAACCAACTCATACACGATGATGTATACATATATATTAAATTATTCACAAAAGAAATAAAAACAGAATAAAAAAATCACGTAAAAACACTAGATTTTCTAAAGCACTTTCTTCAAAGAAATATGAAGCATGGCGAGAATAATTATTACTCTTTGTGCACTCTTCAGAGATTGAGATTCACTAGATTGTCGTAAATATGTATTTGTATAACAAAAAGTGCATGAGAACTGCATGCTACATAAAATATTTCACGTAAAAATGTGTCTTGTTTACGCTTTCTTTTTGAGTTATCGTTTCACACAAGAGTAGAGTACTTACCCCGAGACTGGAAATGGACGCAAATTTTTTGAACATTATTTCTTTCGTAATATATCTTAGATTGTACTACGATAGCTTAAACTGTTACTGGAAAAATAAGTTTCGTTCTTTTTCTTCTCTATTGTTTCTACAAAAAAAAAGAAGAGTTTCTCTATATATTTTACTTTCTCGCAGAGTACCCACAAAAAAACCACGCAGCTTTGCTTCTGTTCACAATCCCTTGTATTCTGACAGCAATTTTTTTTCTTCTTCTATTTTTACGTTTCGTTTCCTACCACCAACAAAAATGTTCGTGACTTGTGTCTGTGAAGACAAAAAGAATGGGAAATCGGGCTGTTGTTTAGTTGTACTTTTCTGGACTTTGACACGGTCCCCAAAGACAAGGGAAAATGTGTGGATTCGGTTGGTATTACTATCGCATTAGGTTTTCCCTTGGACTTTTGGAAACAAACTTGGAATATCAATACGGACTATCCAATAATGTACATTTGTCTTCAACGTATGTCTGGTCCCTTTGTCTTTTGTCTTGATGTAAACTTTACTTTTTCACTAGCTCCTTTTCTCCTTATATTATTTTATGGAACTTAGGCAGAAAATGAACAGGTGTATTAACACAAAAGAAAACCTCCTTTTCTTTTCTCGTACAAAAAAAATTGATGTCACAAATAATCATGTAGTAATAATAAAAATACTTTTTCCTCTTCTTCTTTTCCCTCTCGCTATTATCATTTCTCGCTCAACACCACAACTTTTTCTACATTAAACATGCGATGCGACTTATTATATTGGCGATAGTTCTTTGCTCAGTGCGGTGTACTTTTTCACGGGTAGAAAAGAAGAAAAGGAGAGAAGAGCGAGGAGAAGAAGGATTGAAGAAAAAGAACAGAAGCAATCTAAAGTGTTTAGTAAAGTCGACCATTAAAAGTGTGTGTAGTAGTTGTTAGTTAGTAAATAACATGAAGTACATGCTCCACTACCGACTCAGACTACTGTGGTAGAGCAGGAGCAGCGCAAGGAAAAAATCTGAACACGACACACGACACGGCATTCATCCATTCTATATTTCCTCCAAAAAACCGAATCTTTTAACACCGCGTGTAGCATGTTGTAGAACACTTTTATATGCTAGAAGTCAAAATGGCTAAGAAAGAAATCTTGTCTGGTTAAAAAATCTAACCGTCATATCATGCCCGTAAGGAAAACGAAATAGTGCCAACGGTTGCAAAAGCATTATGGGCTGTATGCTTGCTCCTGATTGTGATAGTAAAATGCAATGTTGAATGGCAATTAGTGTTATAGAGGATGTTGTAAGCAGAGGCTGAAATACCTACTCATACATTTTACTTAGCAGTCTGCACATGGGAGTGAGTCTGGCCCATATTGAAATTCTAAAGAATCACATCACACTGCTCAATTTTAGCTGTTACAAATAGGAAGCTTCTTTAACTAGGACGTTGGCAAACATCTCGGAAACTAAAAATAATTCCCTTTCTAACTTTTGTACACAAATCCGTATGCTTTTAATATATATGTACACAAAGGGAAGACTGCTCCACCTATAAGGAAATGAATAGGCAAAGAGCATTTTTAAAACTCTCAAAGAGCCAAGCCATGTGGTGATAGTATATTATGTATATAAGCATACGAATTAGCTATTTCATTTTAAAACTCAACACGATTAAATGTGCTGTGGAAAGCTGGGGAGTCACCTAAGTGCGAAACCGTCATTTTGTAATACTGCATCAGTAAGTATTTTTCCGTTGCATTACCATCGTCATGCTCCTTCCTCTACCATTACCGTTTTGTGTGACGTTACATATACAAACTACTATTCATATAATCTCGGGAGTCTCAGAATGCCAGACTCACTGATTATAATACTACAGTCAAAAGTCAAAGCAAACCAAATGTTCGAAACGGTGCTTTCATCTTACGCTTTAGTAAATCGAAGGGATAGAAGTTGAGCAATGCAGTAATAGTAGAGACAAAGTTTTGACTATCTAGTAGTAGAGTTTGCTTCAACATTCTGCTAAAGTTTTTTGAGCAAATCCATTTAACTTAAGCATCCGACCAAAAAGGATCATCCTTTTCAGAGACAAACTTCATTCCATCTCTTGATACACTTCTTCAATTCCCAAAGCAGCTTTCCATCGCCCTCACACAAAACTCTCATTCTTTTCACTTCCACCACCGCAGTTTGTCCATTCTGTATAATAATACTATGTAGGCATACCAATTTATGGTTCAAAACATGTGGTGTGGGGAGGAGGAATTCGGGAGTTAATGTATGGAAATCCTGTTTTCGGCTGAACATGAAAATTGGTGCTGTGGCTGTGAAGAGACGACGTTACAGAGAGAATCAAGAGACCATAGTGTGCATCATCCAATTCATGACATAGCGAGTATCTACAAGAAAAATTTACCCGTGTTTGGCTTTGGTTTACCAACAAACTTTTACCAGGCTTATATTACATTGCACCCTTCCTCATTTCCAACAAGGAAGGACATTCAAGCCTGGAAAATAGGAAAGGGTATAATACCGTGGTCGGAGAGATAGCTGATCTGAGAAAGGAGAGAGGGTGTCATATCTTCTTGAAATTGAACCACAAAGAAAAACTATATCATCATTTTTGAACCCGTATCACATGCATAGAAAGTGTACAACACCAGACAAGGAACATTCTCCTTTCCAGTATTGTTAGGGAGTCTAATCAATTTGAGTAACGGAACACAATGTTGTATACATTCCAATTCTGTTCGCCTATCAATCCGACGGCTTTTGTACCTTCCAAACCGACTATCTTATCTAGCTAAATATCATCTTTATATCATCAGAAGCTCAAAAACGTGTTCCGTATTTCAAAAACCAGGAGAAAACAATCTCTTTTTCAACATCGTATTTTTGTCCGCATTTTCTCAAAGTTAGTAAACAAATTTCACCCATATGGTGTATTAGATGGCTCTTCTCAACTCACTCCAACATTTACTTTCATTCAGTAGCAGAAGTCAATGAGGACCAGCCCTCAAGCAGGATACAGAAGAAAGATATCGCTAGATCATCGTTCTTTCGTGTGATCTTCCTCTCATCTCAATGCAGTATCGATAGTTCCCATCTGAAACTCATCACTGCATTATATAGCACAGGAGCCAGCCGGCTATGTAATAATAGCAAAAGAGAACTTGCTCTCTTTGCAAGCCCACTACCACATGCCACAGTTTCCTCCCACTACATTACATGTTTTTATTATGATCTCGTGATATGGATTTTCATTTTCCCTTTCATTTCTTCCACACTAACAACAATCCTAACCTAATTGATCAGCAGCAAAAATCTTCATTGAAATGGATATCCGTTATGTAGCTCTCCCCATATACCCCCAATTGCTTATCGAGGTTTTTTTTTAGACAATGGGCTTCTAATGCATTTAAAACCTATTTCCTTCCTTTTTTTCCAGTGCACCATAAATTCTTTTAATGCCTTGAATGCCCACGTTGAAACTAATGCTCTTTAGTTTTGTATACACATTCCTTTTAACTTTTTTGTGGAGGAGCGTCAATGAACCAATGAACACAATTTAGAGGCAGACAAAGAGACAATTGCACTTAAATTCATTCAGTCTTTTCCGAAGGAACCCATTCCTGTTCCCTGTTAAACACCAAGTTTCATATAGGAATGTTTGATGTATATCATGTCGTATATTTACAATGGGATGACAGCAAATATCCTCCATTCCATCCCAGAAGAAAGAACTTCCACCAAATGGAAACGAACGATTCTCACATTTCTCACGTCCCATCCCGTTTTTTCGATCCACTTATAGCCATTTTTTCCATCATATTTTCTACTTGAGATAAATTGGAACCATCTCGTTGTTGTTTATGAGTTTCCATTGTTTTTTGTGAGTCCTTTTAAATAGATACATACATATATATAGCATGCATTTGGATGCAGAATAAAAAAATAAATGCATGTGTTGTCTGTGTTTTGTGCATGCTCATTTGTAGACTTTTTGGCTGTGATGATGTTCTGTTTACTCTAGCTCTGTGAAAATCACGTTCCTTCCCATCCCATCCCTTTTATTAAGATAGACTGCCTAAGTAATTATTGTTATTATGTCTATCATACCATCTTGTCAAATTACTACACAAGGCAGATAAAGATAACATTGCCACTCGACCATTTTTTGGTGTCTGCCATGCCACACATACATAGGTTTATAATAGTATATTAGACATGCTCTTGATTCTTTACGGTGTTTTGTATACCTAAAAGATGAGTGATGTGCATAACATAGAGCTACTTCGTTTTTCTGCTACCACTACTATTACTTCTTCATGACTTCCGTTATTTTTCAGCTACTGCCATCATGTTTGACTAAACGAGAGAACGAAGGGAAGGAAGGTTGTGGTGGCTGGTTTATATATATATATGTTTATGATTACATGACAATGATAAGAGCAAGTTATGTTAGATTATCCTGTCAACTTACGCGCTTTTTCGTTCTTTTCTCCCTCGTGCTATATTATCATCATATTATTGTTTGCTCCCTAAATTATTATAAAAATTACATGAGATCCGTTGGTTGGGTAAAATGTGCTGAACATGCATGTTGAATGTTGATGGTTTGGGCTGTGGTGCAAAGCATAATAATACATGATGAGGTAAAAAAATATACTCTGCTCACCCATCATCCGTCTTAGCCATCATCAACATTTAATTGAAGGTCAAGAGTGCATACTTAATGCAGAAAACCAATGTACTGGTCTCTGATGTGGTGTTGGTATTCAACACGTCTACACATACCTACAGTGTTTTCATATGCTATGAATAAAATATACATTTTCAATGTTGCTCGCTCACATTTGCTTATTTTCTTTGTGTATAAATTATTGGAAATATGGCATAAATAACTTCACACTGCCAGCTTTCTTCAACTTCAATTTACCTACAGTAATTGTTTCATCAGGAATAATATTTGGCTTGTGTCTTGAGTAAATCTTATAAAATATGCCCTTCTATAGCGTCTTTGAACGGGGTGCTGACAGAGATAAAGCAAAACTTTCGTATGCAGTTAGTTAGTGCGACATTGCTGTTTGTAGCTGTGTGCGCACATTTCCTTCCTTCTGTCATCTTTGTACATGTCTTGAATATATTTATAGTTCATGATGATCATGATTTTGTATTTGAATATTTGTAAAAACTGAATGGTAAACAAAGGGAGGAAAATCAGTTCAGTTTAGATCATGTTAGTTTAATGGATAAATGCTGTAAACAATAGAATGTAGAAAAAACACGTTGTTAAATGAGAACACTGAGACACAAGCTATCTTAATGTAAATCTATATATTATTGTACATTATTGGAAACAGTTTATCTTAATGACAACCGCTCAAGAATTTAGGACAGTTAGTTGGCGGTGTGCACTCATGAATGCCCATAAATACAAGAGGTTTGCAACAACTACCTACTGTGACAAACAAGCCACATTTGACATTATCCTTCTTGGGAGTTATAATTAATGTGAACTACAATTGAGTGACTAAAGCTAAAAGAGTGGCATCCTTCCTCGATTAGCTGTTTTACATGCTCACATGGACGATTCGGAGACAAAAGAACTCTACTTTTAGCAATATTCTAGACAAACAAAGCCAAGCTGAAAATAGGATGTGTTCTGTCTGCCTGCGCAAAGTGTATTCAGCTTACAAATTATGTACGTCCGGTAACTTCTCGTAAAATGTCCCATCCCGTTAATGGTCCCTACAAGCACAACATACCGACATAATATATAGAACACCCTATTATTAACTATCCTACGGCTACGGCACGGCACTTCTACATCTCTTAATCATATCCGCTCAACTCGAAGCCCAATGTGTTATGTTGAAGAACCACAGATATGAAATGTGCAAGCTTAATTAACATACTTTTATTTTATTATCAAATAAGCTTCACAAGTAAATCTGTAAAGTCCACTTTTTATTACCCCCTATAGTCTCCACATACGACTTTGCTATATATGTTCTGTTCAAGCATGGTATTTTGCCATATCAATTAATTAGTCATCTTTTACAACTCAAGCCTCAAGCTTATCTTCTCAACTAGCAACAACGGCCAAAATATATTGGGTGAAAAATAACATCTGTATCTACAAAGGAAAAACGGAACTCAAGATGTGCCATATGTAGTCTGTACACTTCTGATTTTACGCATGTATGTTACTGAGAGACAAAAAACATGATCGTTTTATTTATATTCTTCTGCTTCACAACTTGCCAGTTATGGCTTTTTCAGAGAAATGATGCTTGTACCCTAGTTCACACCAAGTCGATAATTGGCCTTGTACCTCATTTTCAATGATATACCTAATTATGATATCATCTTCAAAGAAAAACCAGTGATGATGATAAACATGGAAATCTGTGACAGACTTCTCAGCCAAATGTGTTCGAAGAGTTCCAGCTTTTCGAAGATTTGGATTATGTCATTTTTATTCTTTCATCATATATAGAATCAAGTATAATAATATACTTTATATAAAGAGATTCAATGAGTATCATTTTTTGAAAAAACAACTTGAGCTGTCGCATGATCTCACAATACGCCTTTTTGAAGTTATGGTTTAGTTTGACAAACATGTTGCAGATTTCAGGTACGTACATGTAGAGTAATGGGAAGGATTAATGCAACACCTTCATTCATCAGCATTCATTCTTCGGTATGCTTAACGAAAACTGAAACTTCCAGAAGTGAGCGACTACATCTCATTTGCATTTTGGCTCATCATTATTTCATGTTTACGCATTGACGCATTGCAACATTCTAAACTTTATGTCTGTGTATATTTGTTTCATTCGTTTGTACCACACACAAGAAACCTCAGAATAGAAAGAAAAGCGAATTCATTGAGTTCATGTAAACATGATGCGAGCATCAGTAATTCACACTAACAACAGTGTTGTGAATGCATGAAGGTGGAATCAATCCTCAATCTCCAGACTCTACTCGACTAGTCTACTCAACCTTGTTGGTGTCTGCATGTGTTTGTGAATCTTAATGGCACTAATTAAGCTAGGTGGCAAGAATGTGAAATGCAATGAGGATCTTGCTAGCGCTGCTCAACAGCAACTGCAATAGCTCATAAACTTGCAACTGAACATCACATTGTAATTCCGCACTGAATTATTTATACTTTTTTTACGTGCATAATAATTTTTAAAAGGCAACGAATAATAATAATATACACACACGTATTCCGTGACTGGAAAAGGTACACTCGTGTCGTTTAGACACTCGTAGTGTGCTTCAGACCCACCTTTAGAGAGTTTAAAGAGAACCTAATAAAAATCAGCAATACATATGCCAATGTTTTAAAATACACGTGGAAAAGCGTGTATTTAAACGAAATATAGTTTACGTTTTGCATATTCCAGAAAGCATTGGTATTAATAATTATTGCAAACGTTTACAGATCGCCATAACCTAGACTGCGTGTATTTATTGCAAACCAAAAACAGATCCTGAGCTTTGAGCATATAAATCTACTCACATCACTCTCAGACACCAAAACCAATAAAATGATCCATCATAAAAAAAAGTAGTGCTGCTTTCAACGTATAAAAAGTAGTTGACGAGTTTAAGTGAAAACTCTAAATCCATCTGTCTGCACTCCATGCATGCATATCAAAACAACTATAATTTCCAGGATTTCACAATCCATTTCGTTCGACAGGAACGGAGCCCATTTAAAAGTCAGTAGGTAGAAGGTTTTATTGCCAGTCCAAAAAATATAAAAACACTGACATCATCCAATACTGCCTACTTGTGAATTATGCAATGTGGACAAAAGTCATCCACAGACCAACTCCAGACGAAGCAGAACCATTCAATGCCATGTCGGGATTTTACTCTTAAATCCGCACTGCTCCTCAAAAAAAGAGCCAGTTTCAGTAAGCTCTGCAAAAACTTATTTTCATAGCCCGGCACAGCGCTAATACTGACATAAAAATGTTCCATTTTTTATTTTACTAGAGTACCAGAAGCTATATACTATACGCTACTACGCTTGCATACAATGTTCTTTGCAATAATTTTAGCAGAAAGAATGCAGAGTTAATGAGTTTATGTTGTACATAGTTAGTTTTTATCTGTGTTTTTCTTTGAAACAAAAGCGCCATATATTACCTACACATGACCATTATCGAACTTGAGGCAGTAGTTGGATACATTTATGCATTAGGGGAGTTTTTCGCTACTATACGGTAGTCGCTACAGAGGAATGTTAATAGCGCCTAAAATGTTGATTGAACATCGAAGAAATGTTATTGTGACTGAAGGAGTACATTTCGGACAGTTTTTTCCTGATTCCTCCGTAATTCGAGTGCGGACGGCAGGATGTTTTATGGAAATCGCTGCACGTAGTCTCCACAAAACAAGATTATATCATAGAAATCTAGTAATAGAACAACATGCAGACAAAGAATGTGATGGGAGATCGCGTTCCCTTTTTCATTTCACTGCACTGCGTGATACTCCAATCCACATTACTTTCAACACATCTGGGTACTGCATTTGTATATATTCAAGTTAAATGTACAAACATCCGTGCCTAATGCTAATTGTGGAGGATGACGTAATTTTTTTTTGGTTTTTCTGCATTATCCGCAACATTATCCCCTGCAAGTCGAGCTATACATGTAGTAGTGTAGCCCTATGTTTTTGTTCTTTGTATAAAAAGAAACAAAGTCGACAATAAACTTAAGTGAATGGCTAATCTAAAATTATGGTTATGTAGATGTCGGTGGTGATGATCATATAAGATCAAAATGCAGTTTGTGAATAAGTATAAAAAACCTGAATATAAAGAGAACTGCATTTTCATTTCTACATCTACAGTAATATCACAAACATGTAAGTAGGTATATACTACTTACGAATTACATGAACCCATCGGAGGGAAAATGGTGTACAATGAGGAGAAACGTTGAAAGGGGGACGTCTCTGGCGGTTAAAGTTAGTGACAAATTTTCTAAATAGGGCTGCCCTCCGTGGTGTATGGAGAACTTTTTTCAACAAGTCGTAATTCGTAATTACTGACAGTGGTGCCCTTATGACCACACGCTTATCTCACGCTGCCTAGCCTTAGCCAAGTCATAGTAATGTGACTAAATTATTTACTTAAATACCTTTGACAGGTCCATATTATGATCTCCATACATGGAAGTTCAGAGAGTACATATATGACAAATGATGAGAGGGTTTTTACTATCATCATCTCTATTCGTGGACAAGAATCATGGACATTGCATGGTTCCGTTTAGTCAGCTCGAACCATTAAATCCATATTATTATCGTTGAACGCACGTTTTGTATATATACAAACTTTATGGAGAATAAACGATCCTGTACTGTATCAAAAGGCTTTTTACAATCCTAATGAAATTCAAAAGGGATAAAATGTGTGGATAAAGTTTCAGACAGACACCCACATTTAACTATGAAACGTGCAGCATTCATCATCATCATTGTCTAATCACATTCCTACAACAACCTTGCAACGTTAGGTCTTTAGATAATTGATTCACTTTTCCAATTACATGTTGTGCCTCGCAGAAACTTTCAATTCCAAGCTTTCAGTGTAAATGTAAGTCAAAATAATATTATGAAGAAGCAAGGCAAGACATAGTCAAGTGTTTTTCGCCGAGAGTTTTCTATTCAAAGTTCCAATTTAATAGATTTCCTCAACAACATACTTTATCTCGTCATGCAGAGCTTGTGTATCCGATTTTCTTCTTTGGAAAGAAAACTTTTTTGACTGGAATACTCAACTTTAAATGCGGGACCCCCATGTAGTCATGTAGCAACTAAGCATTGGTGTGGCTTCACAAAGAGGAAAGGAATAAGGAATGAAAATTGAAGGCTTGTTGAATAGTAGTCGCAAGCAAAAAAGTATTTGGGATCTGCTCTGGAGTTTTTCAAGCTAAATGTAAATTTGTACTTTGCTGAGTGATCCTTTTTATGCTTGACATGACATGCTTTCCATTATACGACTTCTGTTCAAGTTCCAAAGTAAAGGAAAAGAATAAAGAACGAGAACGAAAGAAGTTCCAGATTTTCTGGTAGAAATATACTATCTATAAGATGGATATTGACTGCAGTGTGATGATGTAGTAATAGTAAACTCTATAATATATTATAAATCATATAAAAATACAATGAGGCACTCATACCTATATTATTAAATTGGGGTCATTATAAAATGTCCCATTTATCCAGGAAAATGGAGCATGTATAAACTCACTCATGTTTGGAGAAAATGATTTGAAAATTAAGTTACTGCATTGTCAAATTCATACTTTTCCGTAAGCAAACCACACTACCATAGTATTCTGTTGGCATGTATGTTATATAGCATATATGCTTGCAAAATGGTTATTAGCAAGATGGATAGAATGAAGGAGCCAAACCAATTAATAATGGAAATGGTTATTACCATCCATAACAGTTTACGGTAACTAGTGCTCACCGCTTCGTCGTGAAATGGTAGAACAGCATCTGCCGGTAATGGAGGTTATAGGAAATAGATAATAATATAAAGTAATAGTCCCTAATAGAATGAATATGATCGGGTTGAATAGAGAATGGGATATTTGTTCTCTTTTGTAACTGTCTACCTTGAGTGAGTGAATCTAGTTGATAAATTACAGACTGGCAGAGCCACAATGTAGTAGCTTATAGATTTTCCAAGTATATAAAGCAGATTTTTCTTTCCATCTTAAAAAAAACTTTTGTAAACAAGTCAGCTTGTTTGCATTAATACCCATTGACATTGGTATTCAATGTTTCAAGCTCACGTATAAACTATCTTGGTATTATGCATGCAAGCGACACAGTGCTACTTGTCTGGAACTCCAACTTTCATGAGGAAAAGTTCTCTGTCATTTGAGCTGGCTGATACATATATTATGGAAAGTAATTTGGAAGTCTATGAATGGTTCAGTAGTAGCCGTAGCCTATACTGAAAATGAATGCGATGGTGGGTATTTCTGCTCTGACATATAAGCACGCTGCTTTTGTGTACATTTTTCCTCCGCTTTGTTTGAGCACGTTTATTGCGGATTGGTATTGAATAAAAGTAATTTTCTTTGGCAGAGTTGTTCCAGGTAAAATTAAAGTAGGACTGCACCAGTTATGTTATATACTTTTGTCCATTTACCCTATTTGATCTCGGCAAGGAGTTGGTATCCGTCGGTGAGAAGTGTTCCTTGGGAGCCTCCATGCTTCCATCCGCTACAAGTATGCTATTACCATTCTCGACAACTTGATCCATTTTTTCATTAGTGTATTCGGGCGGATATTTGTTGGTCGGTCCCTGTGTAATTAAAGCTTTCCAATGGAAATCCACTTGATGAACACACTTTTGGTCTTACAATATAATTTTATTGCAAGCACAAAGGGGAGAAGAAATTATACTGATTTACTATTACTCAAGTTCATTTTCTCGGTACATTTGTAACAAGATGAGGGTGCTCGCACGCAAGCAGAAGATAAACAGGCAGTAAATGAACGAACAAACGAACGAGTATAAAATCCCATGAATGATACACAATCAACAATATTATGAGCCTATTCATTCATATATATGTAGCAAACCAATAAAAACTTAATTATACACTTCTCCAAGCAGAAAAACAAAGCTGAACGAACTAAAAACAGTAATTTTTTTATATCATAAAACGATTGAGTTCCCCATACATCCAAATGGATATTAGCACATAGGACACCCTCACCGCTTAGCACATAATACAAACTCACTGACGGAAAGTAATTAATTTGTAATTTGGTAACACAAACAAAAACAACATAAAATAATAGTCATGCACATTATTTCATACATTACTTAATAATTTCTGTCTTCTCAAAAACTGTTTGCTTTAGATTTCAACATCAACATGGAGCAAATCCGCAACTCAAAAATCCAAGACTAAAAAGCACACGCACACAAATAGAATATATATCCGTAATTGTACAGTTAAAACAAACAAAAGAGTTTCACATTCAATCCCATATCTCATTCAATTCAGTGTGAGTAGACTGTTGATCCAATCAACCCTCATTTGATTTTCCTTCAGGTATCTTAAGTGATAACCAAAAATAGTAAAGGGTTGTCTTCAATAAAATTCAGCATTAGATTCATAGAAATGACATCCTCCTACTAAACCACTTACTTGGTTGGGGCTTGCTTTGCTCTTTACTTTTCTGCATATATAGGTATATCTGAAGCGGTATCGCCAAAAACCAATTCACTTCCACAGACCACCGGTTGATGCAGACTGAGGATGACAAATAATAAACCTTTGATTTAAGTAGGAGGCTTCTCCTCTCGACTCCTCGTCACTCTTCTTGCCATTAAAACTTTGCTAGATATATGTACATATGTACGCAAGATTCATGTCCGTGAATCTTTCTTAGCGAGTATGTAATGCAATGCAATGATAACATTACTTTACTAGCTAGTAGTAGTAAGTAGGAGATGACGACATAACAAAAAACAGCAATTTGATGTTGAGCCGGGGTTGTTGGGAAAAATGAAATGTGGAGACGGATACACGTTCAGGAGATATGCAGATGTGTAGCCGTGGTTAAAATGTATGTATGTAGTAATGCGTTTTATATGGTCATCATCATCCAGCCAGAAAAGAGCAACAGAAAAAACAGCATCTCACCAAACCAACAGAATACTAGTGCGACTTTATGCAGCCAAAATACAATTCAAGGCTGAATTAAAATGTGATTCTTCTTTTCTCTCGCTCACCATTACCTTACTTGTATTGCAACTGGTGATGCTGTTGTTGCTGATGATGATGATCATCATTACAACTGAGAGCCTGCAAGGGTGATATTTCGTGATGATGATGATGATGAAGAGTATAAGAGCACAATACAATGCATACATATATGGTAGGGTTAACTAACATCATAACAGCATTAGGGAAAAGCAACGAAATAGAAGACGATTCCGTAAATTGTGTGTATCTTGTAGAATGCATAATATTATAGTGTGTATGTATGTATATGTGCATTCTAACTAAACTTCAAAGAGTGAGTCTAGCTAGAGCCTAATCCTAATCTAATGTCCAAGTCCAACAATATCAGGCAAGTATGGTTTTATGTTGAGTGTTGAATATTTCAAAAGGAAAAGAAGAACGTGTGGTTCTAGATGTCGATGATACGATGCTGCAGCTTTTGTGTTGTTATGCTCTGTTGGGCATTATTACCTCCCAATGCATTATGCAAAGGCTCCTCTTCTTGCTTTTCACAAGAAAACAACGGTGAATGAAAGAATATGGCAAGGCTTACTGAACGTCTCTGATGTAAAAATTACTTTTATAGGCATTGCTCATGAACGAAGCCTTACATGGGTACTGTAGAGGAAAGATTGGGTATAAGTATGCATTATTGTGTGAAAGGAAAGATTTCATGAGTGTCGGATACCGTTTTTGAGCTTGGACATAATTTTCATACATACTATCTTCATCTACATTTAAATCCATTACACTACCCTGTATAACTACACCGTTTTACAAACAAAAGTTTTCATGTCTTGTTTAATCCTTCACATCGGGACACTAGTGATGTGATGGGTAAATTGTTGTCCTTTATTATCTTCAATTTCCCATTAACAAACACATTATCTACACGAACTTTGAACTTGAGAATAGACGAAAATTGGTAATCGGTGCATATAGCAATATTAGTATTAGACTAGTTTGTAGTTAGTCATAGAATGTATTGCACTGGAAACCTGTACCATGAAAAAAATTGAATGCAACCGATTGCATGCAGAATGTAAATGAATTGAACTCATGAATTAGGCAGACCCTTCTTGGCATTGACGAAATCAAAAGAACAAAACGCGATGCACGCATGCATGCATCTATAATGGTATGTATAGTTGGAGAATGTGAAATGATGTGGATCTAAACATTTTGCTACCTACGTCAGCCAATGATGCATTTGATAGGAACCAGAGCAATCGACAAGTTAATATGCCGACGATTGTTCAAGCTCATAATAATTCATGTAGTAGTAATACCTTTAAAATAAAAATTGAAATGACACTGTGTTTTCCATGTTGTGTTACTTGGGTTAAACTGTCAATCATATAAATTTTCAGCCATACTGCGAAATTCATGCGATGCACATGCAACAACGTTTGTCCAACAATCACATTATTTGCTTTCGAAGATAGGAAACAAGCAACTTTGTGAAGTTCCATTTGCTGAAACCAGAATATTCTTAACCAAACCAACTGACAGAGAACAGAGTTACCTTAAAAGATCCACCCTGTTCATGACCTATATTGCCTTTAAATGTTTTTGTTTCCTTTTACGGCTACCGTTTTTTATTTTCAACTATTATTACATCTCTGTGCATTCTAGCACAACAAAGATAGTCTATGTATGCCAACCAGAGACATATTCAATATGCAAAAAAAAACAAAGTCAGTTGACCTCAATATAATTATGCAAATGATACATGATTTACAAGAAAATCGCAAGACGATTTCTGAATGTAAAGATATGGAAGAGTAACCACAAATCAACGCAGATCACGTCAGGAAAAGCAACTTCATGGTAATGAACGTCATGAAAGATTGTCATCTCTCACTTTTATGCAAAAATCATGTTTCAGGGAGTCACTTGCATTTATCTATGATTATGCCTTAAAGCGTCTATTTCTGTATCCTACCTGACCTGATAACCAGACTTGCGGTTTGCCGAGCAAAAAAATGGTCCTGGTTTGACTGGTTTAGTTGTGGAAAACTTTAAAATGCTGGCAATTCAAGTTAGAAATACGAATATCAAAAGCAAGGTTTACCTAAACATTGCTTATTGTAACAAAGCTATATCACAAACTTGGATAAAATGATGCATAACCATTATGTACATATATAGTGACTAAATATCGTAAAACAACATTGATTTTTGCAAATTGGCTAAGTTGAGATAAGAAGATTTATTTCTTGCAAGTTTTTTCCACAGTAAATATAGATGCAAAAGAGAATGATCACAGACTTTTGTTCACAGCTCCTAAGGATGTTTGCGGCTGCTGTTGTATCATAGGTATTTTGAAAATTCTTTTACCAGTTTGGCTCGAAAGAAATACATTTTGAGCTAGCGCGAAAGTACTTGACGTAGCCCAATACATGGATACAGCCTGTAATAGTATTCAAATGAATTTAAACATGTATAAAGCTTCAAGGGTAGTAATAGACACATTGAATATTGAATCATTTCAAAATTCTTACCGAAGGAACTGTAGCAGCAAAATAAGTAATAACAACAATCCCTCCTCTTAATACCCAAGGTAAAATCTTTTGGATTTTAGTCTCTGGTACCAGATTCATCCTTCGTTGTCTTCGACTCATTTCAATATTTACCATGTTCGCTGTAAAAAAGACTAGAGGGAAAACTAGAGGATCGGACATAACCAGACTTTCCACCCATGGAGTTCCTTCAGTGTAGATTTGATACCATCTTTCCGTCATTTCTATATAATAATTTAACCATTAAACAACTCGGCTCGGCAAAATAATAATCTACTACTACTATGCTACTGGCAGACAAAGATGCCATTTATGTATGCATTTTTGTACCTGGTGTTCTGGGGAGTGGAACAGCATATACAATATTACGTAGTGCACTAGAAAATGTTATCCAAAATGGAAGCTGCAACAATGTAAGCGCTAAACTTCTCATTGGATGACAATTATTCTCCTCTACAATTCGTCTCCAGTGTTTCTTGTACTGCAATAGAGAATGTAGTTTTTATCATTAAAACCGTTTTGAGGTACTTTTAGGGCTATAGATTTTAATGGAGTAGGTTTCAAAGAAGCAACAAAAGAGCATTACCGATCTAGTAAATCTGATACGCGCAGTCTTTTGATCCCATCCAAACTTCTTCACAGCCATAGCCGTTTCCATCTTAAGATCATTGCCAAGTTTCTGAAACTCAGGTTTCAAACTCTCAAGTTTCGCCACGGATTTCTGTTGAATTACTGCAATGGGGAGGCCGACCAGTGATCGGATAAGAAAGGTTCCACAAAAAACAACTCCAACCCATGACATTCCTAGTACAACAAGACAAATATTGCATAAACAATTCATATTATTCATAACATCAGATTGAACGTAGTCTGTAATAGAACATACAATTAGTAACGCTACCAGGCAAATCTTTCATGGCACAAAGGATCTCAACTGTCATCAATACTGGCGGAGAGTCAGAAAATAAAACAGCAATCTTTCCCGTTTCTTGAATAGATTCAATGTAATCCACTATATGAATTTTTGAAGATAGCTGTTCATTAACTGCAGTTGTAACAGGGGAGGCATACACTTTCGAAGCCATCTCCTGCGTTGTTGAAATACTGCGACATTGAGTTCCACATCCACACTGTACTGCGCGAAGATGCAGAGAATAGTTGTAATTGTGGCGAAGTACGGACGCCCATCGCTTTGATGAATGTCCAAGTAGTAATCTCTTCATTCTAAGTCTTGTAAGCTAATGATGAGATGCTAAACCATAAAAAACAAAACGCATTGAAGCAATTGTCCATCCGCCCAATTGGAAATATTCCATGATTATAAATACAACCCTACCCCAATCAAAATGGTATCATCCACGTCTCCCCGAATAAGAATATCTGTGCCTATGAAATTATGAATGACCAACCAAAAAAGTCATCCTCCTCGGAGCATTCAATATTCAACTCAATCTTGCATTCCACCCACTTCCGTTGCTCAAAAAGTCTATTTTCATTACTCACTACTTAAGCACAATCCGATAACGACGAGGATCAAAATACCGTACTTTTAAGTACCAATTTAGGTATTCAGATACGCTAATGATTTTTACAGTAATCTGACAGACAGCTACAACCAAATAACTACACCCATCATCGCCACAACATTAAACCATTCAAAACTACACAAATAAAAGGTTTCCTCTTCTCTTCTGCCAATTAAAAACTCAGGTAACACAATCCAGAAAATGGTATATTTCAAGAGCTGCAAGAGAAAAAGGGGCCCTTGTATTTTAAACTCTTTCACATGTGCTTTCAGTCCGAAAATGCATC
The DNA here is from genome assembly GCA_001718145.1 of Orchesella cincta. Taxonomy (NCBI): domain Eukaryota; kingdom Metazoa; phylum Arthropoda; class Collembola; order Entomobryomorpha; family Orchesellidae; genus Orchesella; species Orchesella cincta. The sequence goes on along the minus strand of LJIJ01000742.1, from coordinate 23,055 downwards.
CATTTCATATCAAAATCTCATCGCATCTCATGTGGCTATATGTACACAACATTCAAAACATCTTATATCTGTTCCTCATCTGCTGAATGTTTTGGATTTTATACATAACGTAAATACACCCACAACAACAGGACATAAATACTATACACATTTTGAGAGGAAAGAATACATAGTAAAACATTCTATATAGCAAGTTTAATATTCTAAACTACATAAACATCCGTATTCCCTATGCGCTACGTATTTACTTCACTCGCTGATGTCAGTAAGTACAGTTCATACAGATCTCTTTTACGTTGAATTTTGCATTGTGAAGCATAATATCTTAAAATAGTGAGTAGTCGTGTATCTCGTGTATAATTAGTCAATGTTAAGACATTGATGGAAGATATGGATGTTAAAAAGTTATATAAATATACATAAAGATATTCATAGTTCTTGTCTTCACTTCCACAACTCCAACACATTGTGAGGAAGAAGGTTGGTTGGATTTGGATTATCAATAGCGCATTACTCAAAACTTTTCGTTCTTTTGGTTGAGATATTCTTGGTAACTAATCTTATCAATTGGTTTGTCCGCAGGGTTTTTGGGGAGGTAATAATATTTCCATTCCATTGCTGAACTTTGAAGAAATCGTCGTCGACTTGTGGTTAATTTGGATAAGAACGAAAAATGGACTTTGATAATATGTAGATGAGCATGGACGGATGGAGTCGTCTTGATTTTGTTGTTTTCCCAATTCCCTGAATTCGAGTGGAACCATCTCAAGTCAAGGACTAAATTAGCATAATAATTTCATAATCCCTTGAATTTAAATTTTTTTGTATGTGGAAAGAGATTATTAGAGGAAGGTAGGAGGGGATCGGTGGTGGTGTGTATGTAAATTAGATTAGTAACGTCGATTGAATGCTTCAAGATTAGCTGGCTGGCTCTACGGAAGGTATTTTTGGATGCATGCCGTCGCCGTTGCTGCAGTGTAATTGAAGTGAAGTGTATAGGGTCACCTTTCCTGAAGAAACTTGCATTTTGTCATTTGTGGAAGTATGAATGGTTTAACCACAGGCAGACCTTTGTCAGTACTTGCGCGAAACTGAGAAGAGAAACATTTCTATACTCTGTGGCTCCCCGAAAGTTAAAGTGGTGTTTAATCAAGCTTTAGTTGAACTATCGAATTGATGTACGTATTTACTTCAGGACGTCTGAACCCACAAATCTACCAAGGTACTAAATAATTGTTTAATCCTATTGTTAAAGAAGTAAAACCTTGATAGTCAATTAGTGGTGGTTGAGCAAGATTAATAAGACATTTTCGATTTGTTGGTATCTGAGGTTATGTGAATTGTTAATGTATGACGTTTCTATTTCAGGCACTTCTTCTTTGACGTTTGAGCCTACGCTTGCTGGAAGGAGGAAAAGGTTCCACTGAAGACATACTTGTGGATTGATGTAAAGTTGTGACGTTGACGAGTTAGTGCGCAAGCAATTAGCGGATCGTCGTAATCTGTAGAAGAGAACCCCCTCCCTCAGTGACCCCTCTTGTTGACCCCTCGTCTACTCTGTATGACAAGACTAGAAGAAAATTGACAAAGTGCAGCCTACTGGCTACGTAAGTATTAATTTAATTGTGTGTATATAGCATGGCATTTTTATGAATAAATCCTGAACTTGGTAGGTAGTGTGTATCCTCTTGGTAGGTAAACACGTTTCCTGTGTATTAATATTAATGTCGATCGTTAAGTGGTGTTCTGGCTGGACATATTTCCCATCTCCTATTCATTTATAGTCGATTATGGGAACAGCGAGCAAGGTTGTTGGCGTTTCAATACTTTAGTGTGCCAACTTCATTATAATTAGGCGATAAAGTTGACATCATAAAATTCTAAGAATCAATTGTATTGTAATCGTGGTATTACGGTGGTTCAAGGTTGTATTCTTGTCTTGATTAGTTTATCAAACGACTTGTATCGCAAGTCAAAGCAAGCTGTAGAAGGCAGATTGCATCCACTATCATTGCATGCAATCAAACTATTACCTTGCAAAATATTGTAATATGAGGACAGTAGTTAATAATACCGTAATTCATAATTTATCAACGATTGTAACATAGCAGTTCGTCCAAATTAAGTGTAGCCGTTCAAACTCCATACTCCATGCATGTTACTTGATGCATTGAGATTCGGATTGTTAACCTACGCAAGACCATTTTTGTAATAATTACTGTGATTCATTTGTAGTTCTGACTCAACTCCAATGATCTCTGTGCTCCGGGACTCAAAGTTTGCGTTACTGCCTTCAAGGACGAAACTGGGTTATCAAATAAGTTACCTGAAGAAATGAGGTACAGAGACTTCAAAAAGAATAATTTTTAGCTTGCTTTGATTTTTTAAACGTTCTATCTCAGCTCATTATTTGTGCATTTATGTCTTGCCACCGTTGGCACAAGCTTGTTTGTACCGAAATAATGCTGGCAGTTTATCGAATGCTTTCGTTCTTTTGCCATAATTTGTATTCCTATTTCATACTTCATATTATCGGATGGCAGCTTTTGAGCTAATTCGGAGAATCCACAGTTCAATGAACAGGCAGGCAGGTAGTCAATGTCGAATCCTCAACCTTATGCACTTACTGCATACACCTTTTAGTAGGATCTTTGTTAATGTTATGTATTTTACGAAATTGTCAGTCGTTCGTACATGATGACTGGTATGCAAAGTGGAAGTTTAAGATATGTAAGATATGGCTCTATAGTTCAAGTCTAGCCAGCCAAGCCAGATGACAAAGGTAAAACTCATTTGCATGTTTGTGTATTATTTGTTCATTGTTGTGTTGTTGTATTCATTTTTCCGATGTCAGAATCAGAAACAACGAAAACAGACAAGAACAGTGTGTGTGAGTAGTATGTTGGTGTTGGATACCCTTGTTACTGATTGGGTTTGGTTTGTGTGTCAAGCCGCTTCAGTTTTTAAAATCCGCAATAAGTAAGTAACAATTTTGTTATCTATGCAAATTCAGTCACTTTGCGTAAATCCGACTTTTGACTCAAAAGTTTTGAGTTTGACTTTGTTGTGTATCTTTAATACATACAACGAATGTTTCAGCTTTGATTTTTGGCTTTGTTTTGTAGTTAGTTGATTTAGTATATTCGGTAGTGTTTCCCGTTTGTTTTGGTCAGGTGGTGGTCAAATCAGTCAAATGATGGTGGACGAATGTATCTGAAATAGTAGACATAGTGGTATGTTTTGTGCATATGCAATGGTTGATAATTTTAATTAGAATTTGGTATCATGTATGTGTCAGTTTACTTACGTACATGAACGTCAGTCGAAAATCGAAATTTAATTTACATATGTTCAGCTGTATAAAATAGGAAAATGAACGAACGAGGCTCAGACGCCGCAGGGTAAAGATGTAGTACATGTTGTAACATGTGTTACGATACTCATTCGCCAATAAGATATCGTAGAAAATAATTGTAATTCGTGCTTTAATTTTGTCAGTTTGAGTTACGCTATCACTGCTTGAGTGTTAATCTGTCACTGTTATACTTGTAATTAAGCAATTACTTTTAGTACTCTGCTGCTTTGCATTATTTTAGGCTTAAATGCGTATTAAATGTATGTTCTATAATGTATGATCATTTTCTTACGTTTCAGCGGACGTGATCAAGCAGTTGAAAGAGAAAATAGAGCAAGAGAACGTGATCGTAATCGAGAAGCCCTGCTAATCAACGTACTTCGACAGCACGCTCAAAATCGAGCAGACAGATTAATCGCTAATATAAATATGGCGAACAGAGATGAGCACCGTAACGTTGCGCGGAATGTAGATGTTAGTATCAGAGGAAGTGGAGTCACAAACCCGGCTAAGCGGAAATGTTTGACGTATGGACCAGATAGCGTTGACTACTGGGCTAACACAGAGGTATGACACAGTTAATTTTTTTTATTTTATCAGGGGTTCGTATTACTTAAATGACAAGTATTCATTTGAATTTTGTTTTATAAAGATTGAGCAAGAAACGTTCTCGTTTTTGTGGTCACTGAAAAATTATTCAGCATTTAATGGGTCCGAAGAGGTCAAGTCGCCAGTCTTCCGTGGAGGTCCGAAAAGCAATCATAGCTGGTAATGGTAGTATATTGTTTTCAGTTACTTTTTGTAACAAATGATTTACGCCACTTCACTTGTCTATTAAACTAACATTAATCCGTGATTTTTGTTTTAGGCAATTAAAAATGTGCCCTAAGAAAAAATCAGAAGAGCAAGAGTACTTTTCTGTTCATCTCATCTTGACAGGATTTGGAGATAGTGACACTTCTCCTAGCCGAAAAATCAAAGTGAGGTTCCAGATAAGTATTTTGGATGCAGACGGTAGACCCGGCAAGCAAGCAGGTACGTATTAGACGTGTAATAATAGGCATTTTTTATTTTTAATATTATTATTCTAAATTATTATTAATAATATTATTTCTGTGTGTAGGAAGTGCAACAATGAATGTATGCGAATTTAAAAAGCTGTCCGTGTGGGGCTATGATAAGTTTATCTTGTCTACGGATCTGATGTCAGCTTCCCGGCGTTTAGTAGAGGACGACTCCCTCAAAATTCATTGCAGAGTGTGGATCGAAGGTGAACTGAAGCATAAACTGTCAAACGGTGGTGCAGCTAAGCGGAGCCTTTCGGAAGATGAGAAGAGTAAGAGGCGCAAGGAGAGACTTGCCAATGATTTCGGCAAGATTTTCAAGGAATCTGTCATGACAGATATTGCAATCACTACCACTAGATCAACTTTCATGGCCCATAAGGCTATACTGACGGGTATGTGTGCTGCCATTATGCCAGACTAAATTTTTAAAATGTATAAATTGAATATTGTACTCATTCTTGTAATTTACGTATTTTTTTCTAGCTCGAAGTGCAGTTTTTGCTGCCATGTTTTCTGTCAATATGCTCGAGAGAGAGCAGAGCCAAGTCGATATTGCAGATTTCGATGATGATGTCGTTAAAGGAATGTTGGAGTATATCTACACTGGTGAAACCGAACTAATGGGTGAAAGAGCTCCAGATCTACTCCAAATCGCAGAAAAGTACGACTTATGTGGATTAAAAGAGGACTGCGAGTATGTGATTGCAGAAAATCTTACTTCGGACAATGCAGCAGAAGTTTTGGTGATGGCTCACATTTATAACGCCAGTTATTTGAAGCCGCGAGTGATTGATTATATCAACTGGTAAGTGTTAAACAAATGAATACTTTTTGTGCATAATATTTTTTAAGCTGGGACTTATGATAAATATTTACTGTATTTTCAGCAACAAGGAAGAGGTAAAGAAAACCAAATCTTTTCAAAAAGTGACGCAAGCTCACCCAAACGTGTTTGTGGACCTGTATCTGTCGCAGTAATGTTTTTGTTAACGTCTTTATCTACTATAAATTTCTAGTTTTTATTCTAAGTCTTAGCTTCTGTATATTAATACGATAGGATTACGTTATTCCTCTGTGAAAAATGTTGCGTTGTACATATTCACCGGGGGTGTGTGTGTTAATTGTTGATGATGGTAAGTTTGTCTAGTTGTAGTAAGAAATAAAGATAAAAGTGAAGCTCCTTTGCATAATAATTGTTTGTATCGAGAAATTGTAGAGTGTGAATTGTAACTAATCAAGGCGATCGAATCAGCGTGCGACAATTAGAATAATTATTGAATGTAACTTGAATGTGAGGGTGAATTGAATAAATGAGCATAAATTTTTTACGTATTACTTTGAATGATTATTCACTTTTATTTCACCAACTGACTGGTCGCAAACATAACACGACTATAAATAAAATATAATAAGTATATTTTTTCAGCGACTTAACTTGGCAATAACAGAAAACATTTTGTGATTAAATCAGTGACAGTTAGAACAAAGTATTTAGCCATTTAGGTATGTTACTTCCACTTACTAGTACCTCTGCGTTCAAAGAATTTGACAGATGCTTAGGCTATGTTAGCAGTGCACAAGATTAAGATCTACTTTCGATTCTGGCATATTGCGTAATGGTTCATTTTTCGAGTTTTTTTTTGTTCTAAGATATCATTATCCCAATGAAACTGATGATGGGTTCTGTTACCTATGTGCATATTGTAAAACGCCATACATACTGAATTGTTTACAGACTCGTGTCTGATAAGTTCAGTTATGTACTAGATAAATTAACGTGTTTATCTAAAATCCAGAATTGTGGATAAAATAGCATTGTAAAGTGGAAGCATAAGCTTGTAGTAATTAAGTTAATAGAATATTATGGCACGACACGACACAACTGCTTATTTAAAAAAGGACTGTACATATAACAAAGCAGTACGTAATCGTAAGCGGAATAGTAGTATGATGATTCATGTGATGATTCATGATACATGAGAGCTTAAAATCGTAAAATAAGACTACCAATTTTTTCCAAATTTACCGTAGTACATCTGTACACTATACTACGTACGCTATAGTTTTTTCTATTAAATTAGGAATACACAATTTGGAGAAATTCTTAGAATATTTTAATGTTTTATAACATTTATTTCGTACTCGTATTCAAATTTAACAGAGAGCTTACATAGGCCGATAAAGCTGAAAGCGGAGCCTACTCTCCATATACATGGCACATAAAATTGCTGCTACATTGTATTCTGGTAAAAAATTAAATAATTGTTAATAATACAACGTTACAAATAGGATAATATTTATATATTATGTAATAATGAGCGGACATCTATAAAACTAGTCTACTACTGTTCCTGTACACCTAGGAATAGTATCTTTTCGTTGCGTATCTTGGTTTGGAATAGTAAAACTTGTTACAACTTCGTTGTTGATTGAATCGAACGAATGAATACAATATAATATAAATATTCTCTTTAAATACACACACATCATATATATATGTACAATTCTTAGTTTTAGCTACACCGTACAGAATAGGGTTCACAAATAGAACTAACAATATAATACACATTATAGCATGCTCAATATTGGTATGTACTGAACAAAAAATAACCTGGCATATCTGGCTTTTAATCATATTTATCGCATTTTTACAACTAATTTTATATATAGTATGTATGTATGTATATCATAATTTGACTATCATGAATACAGAGTCTCTGAAAGCATTCACAACACGAGTCTCAATTTTCCAATCAAAACTTTTTCATTGATGTCCTCGCAATTCCAACGGTAGATGCATGAAGTGTGTCATCATCATCAGCATCGTTATTGTATACTAAATGGGGAATTATTAAGCTGCATTCTCAGGGTCATCAGAAGGGAACGCGTTTCCACTGTCTGGCTATCCTGGATTACTCTAATTTTTGTTACTTCAATTTGGTTTAAGACGGAAAAGGTTTAAAAGCAATGAGTGTGGGCGGAAGTGGACGAAATGCCGTTCTTGCACGTAAGTCCCAATATCCAGTCAATGTGTAAAATTCCTGAGCCTCTTTTTGACTATGACATTCTTTATCGCGAATAATAAAGTTGAGAAGGTAGTTTTTCTACACTATCTGCAGATGAGTTTCATGATCTCGGAGTTCCGTCAGCGTCTTTTTCACTCTCAGAGCTGAGAGTCTTACTTGAGGAGACTTGTGCCAGCATTCTCTGATGATCTTGGAAAGCTCTCTCAGGAACTAAAATAAAAATTAAACATTCAATTATTATTATTATTTATTTTTGTAAAAGTCATATCAGTATTAGTCATGCAAATAGGAAAATACTGGGAAAAGAATGAGTAATGATTCTCACCTTTGACTTGTTCCACCTGGTAGGAATATCAGGTCGTAAGCTATGGTCGCATACAACCTTTTTCATATCTTCAAATGATGGATCTGGTGGAACACAATCTTTGTATGGAATATCATAATCCTCACATTCCAACTTTTCATTACCAGCATCCGTCAAGCATCTGTAAAATGATTGAAGTAAAAAAGTTAGTGTTAAGTTTTATCTTTGAATTTATAACTTGAGTCATAATATACTTCTTGTATTTCATTCGAGTTTTCATAGTGCAAGTATTTATATTGTAAAATACATACCTTCCTCCAATCTCCCAAAGTACGAGTGCAAAAGCGTACATATCAGCTTGCTTGTATGCTTCAAACCATTGGGTTTTCATGGTGTCATCTAACACTTCCGGTGCCATGTAGCGTCTGGTGCCTTGTTTGGTGATTGGAATCACATCAACACCCTTTTCACCACTGTAAAAAAGCAAAAGTTGTAAAATTATTAGCAAACTCCTCTTTTATTATCACATAAGCGAAATGTGAAGTCTGAAATATGATCGCCAGATTATTTTACAAGTGCACTTCGCAGACATATGCGATTCAAACAAAAATGAAGACTAAGTAGAGAGAGATTGAGATTGGAACATATTGGCACAATGTAAGCATGTATATATATATGTATATAAGTATGAAAATGAATAATACCTGACTGAGCAGACTGCTAAACCGAAATCTGCAATGCAAGCTTCCCCGTTAGCTTTCACCAAGATGTTTTTGCTCTTGATATCTCTGTGAGCAATGCCGGGCTTGTATGGCTTCCCCTCAATTTCCAGATGTAAATGGCATAGACCGGAAACGGCTGATAATACAAGCCTCATTGCTTCATCTATATAGGAGGAAAGCGTTGTAAAATCATACCATTAAAAACTGGTGCTCCATGTGTTTCATCATACATATTGCACTGAATTGCAGTTGGCATAAAATTGTACAGTAAAATAACACAAAAACTTACGGTCTGACAGGGTGTAGTGCGTCAAATAGTCATAAAGAGACCCTTTCGGGTGAAAGTCCGTAACGATTATCATTTGCGTCATGCTGTCTTTCGAGTGGATATCCCAAGCCAGGGACACTGAAGTAATAAAAAAATTCTATATTAGTAAAAAGTTCTTGCAAACTGGGACGGACTATATCGCTACTACTAAAAATGAAACTTAAACTTTACCCAGAATGTTGGGATGCTTCATCAAAGCTTGCTTATAAATCTGCTGCTCCCTCCACCATGACGCTTCTTCAGAAGTATTAATTGACTTAACTGCCACATAAGTGCCTTTCCACTCTCCCAAATAAACTTCACCAAATTTTCCCTTGCCAATCCGTTGCTTGAGAGTGATTTGCTTTCCAATCGTTCTTTGTACAAGAAGTGGCATTCCCGAACCTGAGCCGGAAGACTGATCTATACTAATGAAAGGATCCTTTGAAGGTGTGCAGTTAAGCAAGAATGATTTATTGCTATCCGTCTCATGCAGGTATTTCAGACTCTTTTCCCTCGCTCTGTATCTACGAATGATGAAAATAGTTTGTTAGTTTTGAGCCCAATTGCAAACGGTATTCCAGGTAAACTTTACAATAATTATCATCATCAACACTTACTTGCATACTATGTACAAAACAATGAGAAATGTGAGGAGAAGTAACGAGACAATTGCAGTTAGCATCAACTGCAAAAGAAAGTAGTCTGTCGGTGTGGTATTGTATGGAGGAAACGGTTCACTGTAGTTACTTGGCTGTAAGGAACAAAACGAAAAGGGTTTTGTTAGCAAATGACGATATTGGCAATTTCCATTTGGTGAAATATTTCAAATCATTTTATGCATAGGAAATAAGAAAAGAACATGTCAAATACTTACTTTATACATAGGTCTGAGATTTTCGTTGCAAATATTGCCATCATCACAGCACGCTATCGACGTTGGTATACTGTGATCCACAAGTTGCCCCTTGCACTGAAGAAAGGTAGGATCTCCGGGTGCAAAGCATCCATAGCTGTACTCTGGTTCGAGAACACCAGTTTCTGGGTTGTATGCTTCCTCCACGGCTGCGAAGCATTTCCCCCCGTGTGCAACCTCACATATATTCCCATTTATTGCATCCGGCGGACAGTGATGATGACAGTAGCACTGAAGTCTTGGTAGCTCCATTTTTAATTAAATTTATTTCTTGGACTTGTCTCCACAAAAAAATGTTGAGTGAGTAATAAATATCCTATTAAGTTTCCTGGTCCAATTTTACCCTCTTGTCATTTGTAAAGTAGGGTTCACTTTGTTCATTTTCTCTCTCCTTTTCTCACTAATTCACTCTCAAAGTAAGTTTCCCACTGTAAGCGTCCGTCTTCTTGTATTTCAACTTAATAATGTAAATGGAGAAAGGCAGTAGTAATAATGTAGAGATCAGAGATTCAGGCCACAAATGTGTTTCCCATTACACAATTGACAGAACTAGCCTATGCATACGCTAGACACTTGGCTACGCTCTTTACACAAGAACGTTGTGATGTATGTATGCTGCTTCCTTGACTTGATAACTTTCCACTGTCACGACAAATTCTCACAGAGTTTGTGTCATTCCTTGTGTTATCTCACTGTAAGGTTCTCACATCTGGAAAATAATGAAAACACATTTTTGTCTATTAGCTCACTTGTTAAGATCCTGTATGGATGGATTGTATGAATATAAGTGGCATGTTCTGAGTAAGAAGGCACAAGTGAGTAATGATAGGGTGCATGTACCATGCATGTGTGTACACAAGCAGCTAATGTGCACTAAAACGGTTTGACTATAATATATAAGTTTCACTTATGGCTTCACTAATCATCCGTCACAACTTGTTAACAAAATATGTGAGCTCTTTTCCAGTCGTCGTTTTAATAATAACCAATTGTAATATGTATCATACTTCACAAGAAACAAATGAAAAGTTACTTCACATGCAATACGAATGCTGAACTGCTACACCCCCAGTCCAGTGATTATTAATCCAGCAGCTTATTGCGTTTTACAGAGACTAGTAGTTGTAATATTCCGAGAGTCAATGAAAATCTGAAGATGTTGACTCGACACAAGTTCACATGCATCTGACAACCCAAAGCTGTGAGCTTCTGGACACACTATTAAGCAATCCGAGAGATATGATTGAGTTACCTAATGTGAAAATGAGTGTGAGGAGGGTGAGAGACCACATGCATGCATAACAACACGTAGTTAATGCTTCTGCAAGAGTGGCAGGTCTCAGAATGTCTGCTTGCTCCTCCGGTCGTGTATAATGTACTTATGCTTGTTCTTATTATCGCAAGAATAAGGTATACATACAAAACACAAGAGCAAACCAAATGAGTACTTACTAGATCTCCTTCTATTGGAGTAGTGACGAATAACTTATTTTTACGCTTGGAAATCGATCCGTTTTTACTAATCTACTCCTCCTCCTTCCACTTATCCTGAATCTTGTGTGTATCACAAAGTATTATCTAGTTCAGAGATACATATGCAGGCACAGATACAGATCTTGTATTGTAATTGCAAGTGTGCGGTGTAGCACAAACTTACAAGCCTATGTTACCAATATTACACCTCTCTAATCGACGCAACAACACAAACACACAAGAAGACGAGAGACCAACTGTCCCAGCCGACTTGGAGACCTGGTTGCTCTTGAGTGTCCAGGATACCTAGACAAATTCTCATGTACTATAACTACACACTAGATTGAGTAGTTTGAACATGCAGTTGTTACATTCAACATTATAAATATTAAGAGAGATGTGTTTGCATGTGGGAGAGCATGTAATATTCCTTATTTGAGGAATACTAGTTCAGCCAGTCTTTGTATATATACCTACTTTTTTTAAAGGAGAGACCAACCGTCTCCGATTGCTACTGCTGCATCATGTCTTCAATAATAAAAGTAAACGAGTGGGATACGATTTGACAATCATAATAATAGACTATTTATTAGGAGGAACACTTGTGCTTCTCACAGGGCTTTGGGCTTAGCTTTTTGTGCATAGGCTTAAATTCCTGTTTTAAACATAGAACAGAAGCTAGGATACACATGCAACTTGTCATGTACGCACACCACCTCTTGCAACAGCAAAGCGGTGGAAGAAGGGCAAAGAAGCAGGGTGGCAAGTTCATTTCATTTGTACATTCGACACAAAATTATATGGTGTTATGAGGTACTTAAGCCTACACCGATAACATTTTGTAAGTGTCAGGGATCCCATCATATTCTGATATCTTTTGAAGCAGGAGAAGAAAATAATAAAAATTTTAGCTCGGAGAATGACATTTGACAAAACACAAAGCAAGGGAAATACGGGAAATTTGTATATGCCTTGCCCATTTTCAATTCATTATATTTCTTTTCAAATGTCAAAGTGACATGAATGCACAACTGTATGTAGAACATAATGAGAATCATAAAGAGGAAATAAGAGAAATGGAAACAATAAGATACCGATACAATATACAATAACTAATAATATTCATATGTTTCTGCCAGCACCTATAAAGCCAAATTCGAACATGAGAAGAGTATTGAAAGATTGGTTATTTTTAATTTTCTTTCATCAAAGGTTCCTATTCATTCTCCAAGGGATCATGTTATGAATGTTATTTATTGTCACAGGGCTCTCCTCGCGTTAGAATCCAAGACGCAAGGTTTCACACTCAAAGTGTGTAATATAACGCTGGAAGAAGGAGGCAGTATACATTTTCAGCTGAATGAATACTCATAATAAGTCCTTAAAGCAAGCAGAGAAGAAAATGGATAATATTTTAGAGAAACGAATTGTAATGAAGCATTCAAAAATGTTTCCTTTTTACGAAATATTATGGAAACCTTCTTCTGACACACAAAGGTTTTTGAGAGGATGTTCATTAGTCTGCCTGTTGCTCACAAATTCATTAAAAAGTAAAGTATTTTCTCTCAAGTTTAGAACATTTTTGAATTTCATCTTAACTCTGTTCTCTTCTTGTTCTGGTGTGCCTCGTAAACTATAAAAGGAAATTTAGTTTTTATGTGCCAGCAATGCACGAAGGTCAGCCGTTTCTCATAAGAAATAACAATATCCATTTATAATGAAAGGACTCCCGACTGGTTTTCTCATCTCTGTTTCATTTTCCTTTTGTGCAGGTAGGGTTCCTTTCTATTTCCCTACAGCTTGTATAATATTGTATGTTGTAGGTATGAACACATGTGCTAGAGTCCAGCAAAGGATCTACGTGACCTGACAGAAGAAGGAATATAAATAAGAAATTGTAAAGAAATATGATGAGACCCTTGACTTGGAAGAATATGTGCCTAACGTTGTACACTGCGGATTACCCATTTTACCCCTTGGGAAGTTTGGAATTCACACAGGCGTAAAAAGGGTCAAGAAGAATACAATATGAGAGATTTTAGTTTTTTCCTCCTTCAAACTGTGCAAGACTTATTAAAACTTTTCGTAGTATTGAGAGAAAGAAGAAGCTTAGCATCAATGCAAAGTATTCAAAGGACCACATTATGTGCTCCAAGTGAAGAATAAGAAACTCACACAAAAGGAAAGAATAACACATGTCAGCTCAGCTTTTGCTGTAAGTATTACCAAATACCAACCATGTTCCACCTTAAACGCTTGGTTGGCAACTTACACGTATTCTTAAACTGTGCTGCATTCTCGCTTTAAAGAATTGTCCGTGTCATTTCACTCTTTGAAGTGTACAATTGCACACACTGTAAACTGTACTTGAAAATATCTTGTTATTATAACGAGCAGTACAAACTATTGTAAATTGTAAGACCGTTCCGCTTTGTATATAATGGAGAGGAAAGAGGAGAATAATGGTCATATACTTTTAATAACCACTACGGGATGGGAATGTTATTCTATTGAACCAACTCCTGTAAGGGCCCTATCTCTCCCAATAACCGTAATCATAATATTCTTCTATGACAGTACAAATGGGCCATTCATGTCACAAGCTTTGAAAATTCATGTTCCTCTCTCACTCTCTCCTCCGCTTCACTCCATTTGTAAAGAAAAGATGGGAGAAGATAGACAAATGCATTGTTAACTCTGCCACCACCATCATTACACCATTCCTGGATCGGGAACATGATTGTATTTAAAAGATGCTGTGAAATAACATGAGATTCTCCAATTTATAATGTCTTTGCTGTCCAACCATGCCGAATCTGAGAAAATGAGAAGAATAGAGAACCTATAACAATAGGAAGTGGATAATAAATGTATATGTTCCTAAAGCACCTGTAGGCTTGAAGAATAAGGGCTACTTGGGACGGGATGATATCAAAATTCATGTAGCTATTCCTTTAGTTCATAAAGCATTCAAAAAATAATAGAAAAAGAGGTGAGGGAAACAACAGGTAAAAGTGTTTGGATGATTCGATAGCTCATCATTCTCCGTTTTATGAAATGACAGGATTCATAAAGTAAAATCCGAGCTTCGTAATGTAATGAAGTGTTGCAGTATTGATTGTATGTATATTATTATTCCACTACTTGACAGCTGTGGAATTACTACTGGCTCATTGTTGTAATTGTAACAATTGATCAAATATGGCTCTTAGACTGAGTCGGATCAAGAATGTTAAGCGGATTCAATTGTCTCCTTCTTCAGGAATAAAGCTCTTGAGAAATTCAAAATGGCCTTTGTTATTAATTCTACTAGCATTTCTCATCGCTCATCATCACTCATCTGCTCTTGGTTATTGCAGTCGTTGAAAAATTCTAAGCCAATTGATGTCATACGAGCATGATTGAAGACTTTGGGAGGAACTCGAGGATTGAAATGACCTCGAGAATGGATTTGCTTCAAGCATCTCCAGCGAAAGACGGATGTGGTGAATAAGATGAAATGCACAAAGTCAATAGTAGGAAAGTTGTAGTGAATAACTGAAGCAAATGTGTAATGTGATTCCGCTCATTTGTAGTCTAGTTATCGCATTCATTTCTTGTTTATGTATATTGACACGGGATCGTGTGAAAATGATTTTTTGAAGAAAAATCTGTAAACTGGTCCCAACCCTTAAAGGAGTCCTCCCACTCCCTTACCCTTACAAACAACTTGAAGGGACCTGCATTAGCCATGCCATCCCCTTCTTTCAACTGAAATACTACTGTTTTTTCATGCCCTTACTTACACAATCATTTCCATTTCCTGAGAATCAAGCCGTGCCATGGTGTTGCTTTATTTATGAAGCCTAATTTATTACATTTTTTACACTATTACACAGAATATAGCTTTGTACCTTAAAAATCGAACTCACGAAATGAATGGCCAATCTCCCAACTTTCTTGGAAAAGTCAGTTTAGTGTGAAGTTGTAAATGAAATTCAACACGGCATGCTATAACTTCTCCGCTCACTTGTTGCTGCAGAAGCATTGGACTCGGGCAGAAGTCGTAATGTAAAAATCATTGCATTGCTTTGCTGTTTCGGCTTTTTCACAAAGAAGTTTTGTGAGCAGTAAAAGAAATGGTTATTTTCTTTTTTCCATAATGCCTCAACATCTCTCTGATTTCACGGAGTCGCAGCAGTTGTTATAATACTTATTAGAAGCAAAAGGTACAACATAAAATCAATCTGCTCCAAGTCACGTATATAACTTACCCATGAACTATAGTGATTGTCCCCACCAAGTCAAGCAGCAGAGTATGAAATTACAATGGAACTTGAGTACAATAATCCCTCAAGACTTCTGCTTTTTATACATTGACTTTTTACATATTTCGTTGTCCTTCACAATCGAACAATATATGTCACCCCCGCAGTAAACGTCCCACGTACACAAGTCACATCAAACAAATTCAATGGACACTATTGTTATCACATTTTTCTCTGTTGGAACGGCAGGCGATTACATGAGAAATAGCCACACTGTCTGCCTGAGTCAAAGCCTAAAATAGACATTTTATGACTGCCACACCGCCTATGAAAGCTAAAATAACAATAAATGTACTTAAAACTATATGGATTGACTTTCAGAAGAGAAAAATATTATTTAATGCTCTAGCAGGAAAATATGTGGATGACATGTAGTTCTCTTCATGTGACTCTTAAAAATAAACCTTATGATGAACATAAATGCCCACGTAGAACATGCCATTGTACTTTTGAAAAATAAAACACAATGTAACTTTTAATGGGTTTTATAACTTACTTGATTGTCCACTGCTGAGTTTTTTAAACCAAACTATTTGGGGAGGTCAAAGGTGCCCACTTGGTCTGCTGCCTGGAAAGTCAGAATCAAATAAATGCATTAAGCTTCATTCTAAAAAAAATTCGAAGAAAGTTTTAACTTAATGCTTGGCTGATGTCCATAATTCATAAAGCTCATGTGGTGGTGGTGGTAGTAATAACAATGTTTCATTGTTACATTTTTTCCATCCGCTATTGCAAGTCATATGAGTAGATTAGTAAGTTTACTAAATATGGTGAGCAATTAAGGGTTTCGCCCAGATATCACACCAACAAAATGCTCGGCCAGCCCAAAACCATTTACAATTTTAAAACTTTACAGTGGCTCCCTGTGGAAACTCATTTATTATTTCTCCCCTCTTCTCTCGCTTTCCAGTGTCTGATTTAAAAGAGCTAGTTATTTCAAAGGCATACGTACGTAAGCGCATCTTCCCGTGTCAGAATATTTCAACAGGGAAGTCCAACTGTGCTTCCCAATCAATTTTTTCTCGGGTCTCGGATGATAATCATTCTTGAAGTGGAGGTGAGCGTGCATGGCATGTATATATGCACATGAAAAGACGGAAAGACTCCATGTGGAGCGTTTCAAGGTTTTTCTTGGCTCATGTGATAGAATCCGTGTTAAATGTGGTAATGATCTTTTCTCCTAGTTACTTCATTTCATAAAAACTAACGAATGCACTTTTCCTCTTCATAATAATATGCCGTGTGCTACATACGGATTTCATGTTCACGCTTATTGCATTTCAAATGCTGACAGAGACAACAGTAGTAGAACAAGTCTTGTTCCTCTTTCCGCTTTTTTCTTCTTCCAAATCATGTTTTTCTTTCAGTTCATCATCATAATATAGAACAGCAAGCAACATTTTTCTGATCTTTCCAAACCAGTACAGCGGAAGCTAAAGTGTTGCATGTCCCACTGTTGATCAGGGCTCTACAAAGTCATGAGGTTTTTGAAGCTATCACAAGAGATGATGGAACATCATGCTGTTTTAAACATTATGTATGCCAAGCATAGAAACAAACTTAATATTTCGTATGACATCCTATACTACATATGTTCCAGCCTGTTTGACACCTGTCCAAAAAAATCGGTTGTGTTAGCTTCAACGAGCACACGCTTTCGTCTAGCATATCGCTATTGTCTTGACACAATGTAAGAAGTGCTAGAGATGTATGCATATATTAGCCAAGATATAAAAAAGCCAGCCGACAAATG
The DNA here is from genome assembly GCA_001718145.1 of Orchesella cincta. NCBI lineage: Eukaryota > Metazoa > Arthropoda > Collembola > Entomobryomorpha > Orchesellidae > Orchesella > Orchesella cincta. Next base: position 5,825 of record LJIJ01000742.1, on the reverse strand, counting down.
TTTAAGCTCAAAGTAATAGATATCTAAACTGCACCAAAGATCTCCTGTGTAGTTGGGCATACGTAATTTTGAAAAAAACACAAAAAGTGCATGATGCATTCATGCATGTATGATGTAATATTGAATAGCAAAACGAGAACAAGCTTTGGTGCGGTTGCTTATTCAAAAATTGTAACACAATATGTTCATCTCATCGTCTTTCAGCTTGGAAGGGAAGAGCCGAAACTGTGTTGGAAGCCACAAAAGTGTTCACCATCATGCAGAAATGTATATAAGGGCAACTATGACAAAGTTTTCTTAGGAACAAACCAAACTTTTGACTTCGTGTTGGGTGGCATCCTTCATTAATTTCTTTTCATGTCACACGCATATTAACGAGAACTAATGATATTAAAAGAAAGCTAAAAATGTACTGGGCTAGAACAGAACAAAATGTACAGGATCTAGCATAACCTTCAAAACCAATTTGGTCCCTTGACTCTTCAGACTTCATCTGTAGGAAAGTTTTTGATGATGCACTTTTTTGGATTTACATCATTTGTGTGTTCATCGGTCAACAAGGGGGACGGGACGTTAATGAGGAACACGATGCTTAACGAATGTAGTTAAAATGTCGCGTCAGGATTATTGGAAAAGATTTGTGTACCTGAAAAAAAAATCTCCTAATTTGTTTATGGTAAATACGAAATGATGTATGGTTTTTGATGATGACTGCGTTTGTGTGCAACCAAAAATACAAACCACAGAGATAGTGAGGTATCATCAGGTGGCTGTAGATTATGTTGAAAAAGTATGGTTACTTACACTAATGCCTTATTTGTGAAGATGATGGTCTCATTTTCATCATTTTCACCAAAAATGGAGATGCTCACCAGCAACCTCAGGTTTAAGAATCAACTAAGGTTTGTCATCATTTGGCTAACTTTACATGATCTCTCAGGTAGTTCCTACCTTGTACAATCGTTTCATCTTTTGTATGCTTACATGTTTCTCTTTGGAATAAGCCCACCCTCAATAAATTTCAGGATGATGGATCTTCCCTTTTCTGCGTATTGGGGAAAGGAACATTTATAGGCTTATGCAGTAAACGAACGACATTTGAGCTCATGAAACGGATTTTGAAGCTAAAAAGTAGAGTATTTTATGAGAAACATGCCAATCTAGTAGTAATCTGATATAGAATGATGATGCTCTGTGTAAGAACGAGCACACAATGTTAGATAATGGTGGTGGCATTAGATTTAGAATTCGATTGCAGTTAATAGTCAATTGGGCAGAAACTATTTGCTATTTTTGAATCTTTGATATTCTCCTGGGTTGAAAGGGCTTGCTTACATGCCCAAAACGTAAAATACGACGAGTATATAGGTATGAGATGCTTTCCGTACCCAATTATTAAGATTCATGCACATTCCTTTCCTCATTTAATGTTAGTCACTTGAGCCTGAATAATATTTCCGAGAACGAAATCACTCTCGATTCATTGTCATCGTGAACAAAAGCCAAGATAGATCGCCTGAAGTGAGAGGAGGCTTTCATTGAAATAAATCTTAATGTATTCGAACGAGGTAGTAGCTCGATTTTCATCTGACTTTGCATAGGATATCAAGATGATTTTGATGTAGAGATAGTCTATGGAGTGGCGGAGTAAGCGTTTATACTCACATGTTTAATGCACATTATAATAATCGAATATGGAATACGAATGGGAAAACCCATCACGACAACGATGCTTATGGCTATGAGGTTTGGTTGGGTTGGCTAGTGCTCCTGCTTCTGAAACTTCTTTTGGATCATACTTTGGCTTACAAACAAGGCAAGGTATCAAATCAAAAGCCAAGGTATTCTTGAATTTTTTATGTTGTTGGCTTTATTGACTTTACTCTTTCATACATTAACGTAGAATACGTCTCGCTAGCAGCAAAATAGCAAACTCGAAGAAGAGACGATGAGAGAGAAGCCATAAAAATGCATAACATTATGTAAATTACATGCAAATCTATATAAAGTAAAAGCCGACTTTTACACCTGCTCACCTATCACCTGCACTTCATTTTTTGAAATGCCAAAAGGTTCTCTTTTCCTCTACGAATGTCAAGACGCAACCATCACATCAAAAAAAGAAGAGTTTCTGCATGTGTGTGAGCGCATGTGCTTATAGTTATGCCTGTTTTTGTATTGTATATGCATTTCTTTCCACACCAAATATATATATATATCCTTGCAAAACCATATTATGTGCTAAATATATGGTGTAAGCTTACTATTGAATGCTCCTGATTACCGTCTACAGAAATATATGCACACAACCTTAATAATAATGAGGGTGATGTGACTCACGACACCACCACCCAACACCATCAAGCCAACAACGCAACAACACGAGTGAGTGATCTCCTACTTGGATATTTTTTTAGGGTATAACGTCTCTTCCTTTGCTTTTATTACATCTTTGCCAAACCAGTATAAAAATTTTCAGACGGTATATGCATATATTTTTAATGCAATGCTTATAAATATTGTACAGTACTGCCAACATATATACATACTCACAATCACAAACATTTTGCATGCAACTTTACTCACTAACGTCATTCACTATGGGAGGTTTTTTGGTGTGATACATGCCTACCATCAAAATTAAATAGTGGCTTTGTGTGGTTCGTTTGGTTGCCTGACTGGCTAGCTCGTTCATTCCCTTTGAAAAAAAAAATCATTTAAAGATTTCATCTTTGACTCATACTTTGTCTTCTTTCATGCAAACGACTTTTAGTTGGATTGGATGATAGAAGTAGTACATGCATCGACTTTGAGAGTACAAATACAGGTACACAACGTGATGTGATGCTAAAGGGCTTGCCCAAAAAATTGCCATTTCACATTGTTTTCTTCGTTGGCATATCACATTACGTGTTTTATTTACTGCTCCGTAGAAAACGAACATCGTGTTGTGTACCCCCACTAGACCACATCATATCACTATATACTACCACCAGAATTAAAATGAGAACTCAATAGCTTGCCAACAATCGCAAATTGCCATTATAAACTAGAGGCAAGTTTTGTGCAGATGGTTTGAATGAGCAACATACCTTTTAAACACAATCACAATCACGCTCAGGTGGCCAATGGACCTGGTGTGGTGTGCCTTTTCTATTATCATGCAACAAGGTGTTTGTTGGAAGTGCATGTACCAATTGGTATAAAAAAGACGAATTTGTATGAGTTTCAAAAGGAACTTTTATATCATCATCATCCTCATTGATTCATGGCGGTGTGGTGTGGTCCCCTGATATTAGCAAGGTGCACTGGCTTGTATGCAGCATGATTATTATGAGTAAGAACATGGCTATTTACTACCGATTAAAGTGTGCATGCAATGCAAACTGCACTCGGACCAAAAAATGGGGATTGAGTTTCTCTTATGAATTTTCAGCAATAATGTGCTTTATCATCAACATTTTTTTTGTTAAAATGATGCATTGCATGCATTCAGTTCAGTGCAAGGTTGTTCATTAAAAATGAGCAGGAATGTAGAATGTGATTCAAAAACATGGTAGAGTGAATGTCGTCGCTGGTTATACTCACGTTCTCCATCTTCACATTATCATCATCTCCATCATGAATCATGATGATCATCACATCATCATTTTGATCAGATCAAATCTACACAGCCTTCTGTATAGACTCTTGGTTCTTTGTACCCAACGGAACGAACGAATAATGGTAGCAATGATGACCAGCAATAATCATTTTACACATCAAATTTATTAGGTAAACTGCTGTCTTCGTTTACTTTTACGCGAGTGATAGCTATTTACAAAGCTATAACCATAACCCTTGTAATTTTACACGAACCAATGACTTTTCCTGTTTTACAAGCTTATTGTAGCTCTGTGCCTCCCTAGCAAACAATTTTAAATGGAAGGGGAAGTAGTTGGACTGTATTGGTATGCCTTGTAAAATGGGATTAAACACAGGTGGCATACCAGTTTCATGAAAGAAACGTGCAAAAGAAAATTAATTTTCTTTGCCATTCGCACATTTTTATGACTGCATTTATATGCTGATGAAAATCGTTGTAATGGTTTATAGTTTTTTCTGTGTATACTGCCAACTAGTAGCTAGCTCCCTTTCTCAATAATTTATTTTAAAGAGCGTGACATACAAAACTAAAGGTTTGATAACTGTTATTCATTGAATATTTGCATTCACCAAGGTCAAACAATCGAACATTAGTAATTGACTGAAAAAATGGTTTCATACTAATACAAATAACATGCACATTGCACACATGTTACATTATTATTTGATGCTACAAGAAGAATACATATATGAAAATACTTCCGCACTTACATTTTATTGCGTCGGTGTTGGATGATGTGAATATTTAGTAGAATACGAAAGCATTCCTTTCACTTTCAAGGAAAATCATGAGGCGGAAAAAAATTACTCATGAATTGTTATGCCATATGCTTCAGGTAAATATTTCTATACAGGCTTCATCAATCATGATAATGTAACATACCATACCACACCATTCTCCAGTTGGTAATGGAACAATGTTTCAATATAATGGATAAATTGACTCAATATAATCAGACAATTTCAAGAAACCACATTTCTGGTTGCTTCCACAATGATCCAGTTCCATAGCTCTTTGAGCGAGATGAGCTTCTGTATTTTGAGCAGCGTACATACGTACGTACGTACGTGCGCCATACGAAGCAAGTTGTTTGGATTTTGGATACACATCATTATTTTGTTTACAGGTAAAGGAGCAAACACGACACGAGAAAAATTGTGTTGTTATCATTATCATTATTATTTGTTACGGGATGCGTTGTGAATGATCCGTCATTACGGTTACTGTACATCACGTACGGTTTTTTGGAACATGGAATTCTACTTGCTGAGATGTAGATACACAGTGTATCATGTACCTCGTTCTTGTGGTAAGAAAAGAAGCAACCCTTTTTTCTTGGTGCTTCCTTCTAACAAACATTTAGAAAATGACTAGTGCCACACGACTCTGATGCCTGGCTTAATAAGTGGTGGTAGGTGAAACCTATTATATTATCAGTTTAATGTGCCCTCCACTAGGACGAGCCAGTTGAAATTTTGGACTAACCTTTTCCCTGATTATTACCCTACTTCTGACTTTGTTCATATGCATGTGCATCCCCCGAACTTTGTTGTGGGGTGATTCGCACACAGAGAAGGTCCGCATCGATCATTTCATCCAGCACCATCCGTACATAGTGAGGCGTAGGATCAACTGTTATCTCTACGGCGAGCTGGCGGTGTGCGCAGCAAGCGTGTACATTTCTGTGCTAGCTTTGCTAGCTTATCGCAAACCAAGTTGAGCTGCATGCCTACTCATGCATTGTTTCACTGCACAACATATTTAAATGACAAAAAAAGTATAATACTTTCTTATCTTATCATCTGCATATTATGCTCGCATGTTATATAGCACACTACCCATCACTGGATTCTCTTATCTCTCTTGATATTGGGTTATTCCTACACATGTAAGTTTACTTCGGCGGTATGCAAATAGGTTACCTTTGTCAAGCTCATGGCCGGAATCTTGCTACTTATAGCACGCCCACGGAGGACTCAATAATGACAGACTTTAACTATTTTTTTAAATATGTTCCGCACAAGGGATATTTATCAAACAAAAACTTATCTAAACTTCAATGTTTTATCTGTCGACTCAACTAAATTTCATAAATATCCCTTGTGCGGAAGTGCTTTAAAAATGCGTTTGAAAAATAGTAATTTAAGGTCGGTTTTAGCCGTTTTGAAGTATTTTAAAC
>LJIJ01000741.1:0-77667 GCA_001718145.1 Orchesella cincta | reverse complement strand
TTCATTTCAGCTTTTGGTCATGTACGTTACTGATCATCATCAGCATAGCCTACGAGACTGCAGAAACAAAATACCCCACACTTACAAACCTATTCCCAGTATACTTTACCTACAGGACTCCTATTTAGCTTGGGACAAATAATAGAACATAAATTTTGTTGCAAAAAAGGTTGACTACTGCTTGTGGTCGTTTTCTCTCTTGTATCTATAATATCTTTACAATTTGCTGAAGCCATTGAGGCTGTATTATTGTGAGCCATTTAGGGAAAAAATTCATATCTTCAATCTAATATACACCTTATAATACTTTCTCACAAAAGGTATCTCATATGAATATGCATAAAGAATACTTTTGTAATCAAACGGAAAACTCTTTCTCTATCCCATATGCTCCTGAGAGTACGTCTACCCTCACGCAACAGTCAACACATCATTTGCGGTTGATATTCATCATCAGATAATGATAAAGTAAGGTGAGACGTATGCAGCAAAATGTTTGTTTTAATAACCACTTTTCTCTGCACTATTGCAACTAACGAAGCTGATACTAGTATGACATGAATACGAGCAAGGAACAGTAATAAAATATGGAGTGCGCTTGAGCACCACCAGCAATCTGTTCCTTATGATATATGGATTTATTATACGAATCTGATGTAAAAACAGTGAACGAACTAAGGACAAAACGTAAGAAAAAGTAATGCATATCTGATGATGATCACGCTCTTATGCTGCTGTCCCCTAAGCTTGAGGAGAGTAAAAAAGGTAATAATTTTAAAGATATAATATGAATTCATGCAATTTAGATACTAGCCAAAACCATATCCATTCATCTTCCACACATGTAGGAGCAGCCCATAAGAACTTCATGCAAATATAAAAGTACACAAATCCTCGACAAATGTAACAATGCTTTTTAATGCATTACTTACTACGTGCATTATTTAGTGCATAAAGTATATTGCGCATGACTCGACTCCATAAAATTCGTCGTCGTGTCAAAGTGTAGTTGAGTCTGATTGTGAGTTCATATTAGGTACTTCATCTTTCTTATTCTGGCTCTTTCATTTTGGCACGACGAAGGTTCATAAGGTTTTACAACTTAATTCAGCCCATTAGCTACGGTTAGAAAATGGCTGGCTGCCTAAATGAATTTCGGAGTTGCTGTTCCTGATCAGGCTTTTTGCTCAAAGCATTTCTCAATTATGATGAGTGTGGGATTGTGACTGTAGTCATCGTCAACAGAATGAGTGGAGTTGAGATGGTTAATCCATGACAGTATATGCTTTAGGCACTTTGAAGAAAAGTTGATTGACTCATAAAGGTTTATGGAAAAGACGACAGCAAAAAACTTCTTCTTTATCCCGTCTTTCTCTAATAATCAGTAAAAGTTTAAAATGATTCAGCAGTTGACAATCAATAGGATTTAAATCAGCTTATATATATTCGTTTTAGTTTTCCATGAATGCCTCTCAATTACTCTCGTCATCCAGGTACAAAGCAGTATTCAGGATCACATGATCATTATGCCGACAATCGAATGAACCATGATGAATGCAACTTGCGTTATGTACGTCAGCAAAACTAGTAGAATATATGCTCCTCCCGGTTAGCAAAATCAACAATTAATTATTCAGCCTTTCTCTCAAGCCTGTTTTTCTGCATTTGGATTTGATTGGTGACTCTGTAAATTGTGAATGCAAACACATTATAGTGTGTGTGTTCGCGTTCATCCTCATCATCATCTGATAATCTAGTTTTCTCACATTTTGCTATCGCTTTCCTCATCCATCCTGACCCTAATTCATAACACAGCTTGCCAACTTGATTTACTTTCTGTTGGTATGCAGAGAAAAGCAATCAAACCAAATCATCATACTCCACTATCTATAGCTTCAAGCTAAATCAGTCGTGTTGCATTGAATCCCTGTGGATTCAATATAACATCTGAATAATGTATTTTTTTGCAACCATGTAATAACCTGACTTGTCAATCAAGCACAACATCTAGAAACAAATTATTTATTAGATCCTTTATCTTTCTCTTCTCTAATTCCAATATGTTCTGAACAACATTCATAAAATATTTACCCAAAAAATGGCTAGCAATTATCTTAAACTACCGTGATACTTTGATCGCTTATGCTCCTCCAGATGTTTGTTATTGATTTAATTTTATTGTTTATATTCATAACCTGCTAAATCCCTTGTACAAAGCTTTCTAACTAAACTGATATAAACGAGCATCAAATTATGGGAATTGCAGTTCATTTAATATGAAAAGCTGCTTTGGTCAGTAAAAAACTAAAACCAATTTCATACGGCTTCTTCACCAACGGCTTTTACTATCTATCTAATATACCAAACCACAAACATAATTTCTAGCTTGCTGAATCCATCACGTATTTTTGAAATTGCTGTTCGTGAGAGCAGAGAAGATAAATGCAGACATCGACGTATTAAACGAGATGAGATGGAAAGTGAAATACGAGTTTAATATGTATGAAAGTGCAGAAATGGAAGCGGAACAAGTAGGGCATGACATAATGGCCAAAGGAATTATATCTGGAAACAAGATAATTACACGTGTGTGTCTGTGTGTGGTAAACGATTAACCAATAATACATGGATGAGAACAAAAGGGCATAATATTTAGATGCAAATAATAATACCAATCCAACACAGACAACTTGATAGACCATATAGCCACCCTGTAATTAGAGCAAACTGCCTGCCTCTGAGAGGAGATGCAAATTCAAACACAATACGCAAATAATAATTACAAAGTGGTAGCAATGAAAACAGTAGTTGCGATAATTATCTTGAGCATGTTATGTCAATCATGCTCCGCCGTAGGTCTACCGACTAAAAGAATTATGTTCTTGTATTTACAGTCCAAGTCCAACCAGTTGTCGTGGTTGAGAAGGGGCACATTAAAATGACTTGGCTTTCGAATGCATGAATTTGGCAATATAATATGTGTGTCATACCCGTAAAATTAAATGAAGTGGAGCTGAGACGGTTGGGGCAACCTTCTTGCTTTTGGCAGGTTGTCCACAGCACAAACGATCTTTCATCTCGACTAACGGACATGAATGGCAAGTCTGCAAATTTCACTTGTTCAGCAGATACAGATCTGTCCTCGTTGCTTCCACATCGCCAAATCCAATCTTTGGTGGCATTTAGTGGTAACAGCTCAACAATAGCTCGAGGTTTTATTGTATCACATCACATTCACATTAGTTTTGCTCTCATTGAAACGCTGGTGGTCTTTTGAATGTTGAATGTGTAAATTATGTCGCTGCAAAATAATGATCACTTTTGACGTAACGACTTAGGATTTAGAAAATTGCACTTTGGTTTACAGTTGTTATAAAAGGCTGGAAAATGGCAATGAAGATGATATGACACTTTTTATGACAAGATAAGGCCACACAATTCCTATTGCAGTGCTGGAAACCTTGGATAAAGTGTGTCCACACTTTGTATATATATAGTCAACAATTGAATCCAAAGTGTCGCGTTGAGCAAACACTTACTGCATTATGTAATGAGTAAACATGAACTTGACAACTCACTCAAGCTCAATTTGCCATGATTTCTTTCTAACTGTCATGTCATGGGAAATGAGTTAGTAATTACGACTCTTCTTTTTGCAGAATTGATGATCCACTCTTCTACACCATTATTACTGCAACACAAAGTAGAGCAGAGTACCGGAAACTAATTTTTTGTTCACTTGGACAATGCAAATGTAATCTTGTTTGTGCAGTCGTATTCACATGACAGTGTAATATTACGAGTCGGCACGGCACAGTTTCGTTTGTATTGTTGATATGAAATGCACAGTAATTGCTGTAGCATTTATAAACACATTATTTCACAAATATGTTTAGACACACTGAAAGCTCATTTGATGATAGGAGAGTCATAAGAATTTGTAATTAAATTCAAGTTAATGAGAAACTGACAGACTGCAGAAAACACAATGATATGATGAGGTAATATGAATGAACATAATTTACCCAAGCTCTTGAGCGCAAATCCTTACAAACCATGCAACTTTTACATGCAGAGGATTCTGGACAATGTAACACTTTTCTCTCGTGATATGCGTAGTCAACACTTTACTTGGGACGACCGACTGATTGGAAAACAACTCTCCACTTTTTTCCATACTCAACAAAACCGTCAACCATAAGACCATAACCAAACCACGCAGCTTCTAACCCTTAGAAACTTTTTTTCATCTCTTCATTTTATTACAATTCTAGGACCCACTCTGGTTCATGCAAACCAGTATATAACCAAAGTGAAGTAAATGAGTGGAGAACATGGAGCCATTTGGTTTGTTGATGAGAATTCCACTGTTTTTTTACGGCAAAGAGACGTGCTCTCCGCTCAGGCTCTTATTATTATTTACTTCCCTTCCTCATCTTTAGTTCCCTAAAACCAAAGTCCTAAAACCTTTATGGTGAAGTGGATCAGATCAGGATGCGTTGTGTGTACGAACGAAGAACTTATCCATCGGAATGTTGAGCATCAGCTCTCAAAAAGCGAGGGATCCCTTCTTACAGTTTTGTATGCAATATGTGAATGAATAAAGTATATTTTGTTGAGTTGCATACGCTATTGGACTTTATGTTCCTTCCTGCGACAGACCCCAAGTTAAAAACTATCCGAATAGAATACAGACAAGAAGAATACATGCAGAAACTCTCACTGGCTCAACTCGCTGGAATTGGAGAAGAGAAGGAACTGAAGTGGGCAGCATGCAACCTTATGAAAACACTGGGTGTCAGAACAGCCACGGCCGTATATATATGTAAGTCCTGTGCACGCACGCATGTATGCGTAGTTTTTGGTTGATTCATATCAGGATGAGCTTTGAGCAGAATGGGAGAAAGAAGACCATGTAAACTGTTCCATTTGAAACATTTTATCACGGCTCTTTTCCTTGTTATATGAGTTAACTCTGTTAAGGTATATAGGCACACATGAAACTTTATATTTTACTCCGTAAATGGGTGTTGTTTCGAAAAATTCTTACGTGTCTGCTAACTAGTCACTCGCAGAGGTTGGTACACACTACATGCTTTTTTACTATCCGATCTATCCACATTCACCATGCATTCATTCCTCTGAAAATGGGCTCCTCTTCTACTACATTATTCGATGTTAAGAAGAAAAGCCCGACAATTCGAGATGTAGCAATGTACCTTTAGCAGACTTAATTTAGTTACGAAAAAGGGGCTAAGTGAAATCTTCAATAGACTAGCTTTCGAATGATATAGCGGACCCCAATTTAAAAGTGTGATCATTGATCCATCTTAAAAAGTTCCGATTTCAATTGCAATGCATTTTTATAATCAGCACTGCAGTAGCTTTCGAAAGTTTCGAATAAAATATCATAAGCTATTTGGTCATTTGAAACATTAATCATGACCTTTCACCCTGTTCACAGCTACGGATTTGACTGTCTAATGCATATTCATCATCAGCACAACAATTAAAATACGGATCAGAGATTTGATCTGATCCTCAGCAAATCTCGATTTTCTAATCCGGAATTACCAGTTTCATTATCGATATGATACTTGCCTTATCCAAGGATAAGCAGGTTATTCTGAGCCAAATCCTCCGCTTCGAATTTCATTATAAATACTGCCCAATACCTTTCGAATTCGAATGATGCATCACAAGCTATATGTGATGCTTATCAGCTTGGTTAACTTTATCATATGACCCTGTTCCCGTGACCACAGATAACCCATCTAAAAACACTTCCTTACTTTTGACCTAAGCTGTCGATTGGTGAAATCAGAATTTTGAAAAGTCAATCGGTTCGAAAGTTATTGTGTTCACAGACAGACGACAGACAGACAAGTACTACCAAGGCTTCTTAATATGTACCTTAGATTCAGCTTTCCTTTTCTCCAAAAACCGTGATATGCTCACATTCACACGAAAATGGCTTCTTTGTTTTTGGATTTTCCAGATTGTACCTGGCACGCGACTCCAAGTGAAAAAAGGAAGGAACAAATGAGCTTATGACCCGATTTCGGCTGTCTTCACCGCATCAGCGAGCTTACATCCATTATTAAACAGCCTTGCTCGCCTCGCCCTTTTCCAAAAGCAGATGGGTAGCAAGCAAAGCAAAGTGATCAGGATCTTTATTTTCCACTCTTTTCATACAAAAAAGCAAAAAGTCAGTCATTCGTATTCATTAAGTCGTGGCTTCAACACATGGTTCGCCAGCTGCTTCTTCTCCCTAGCCTTTTAAACTAATTATTCCAAGTCATGCTGCAGCTGACGGAGGCTTACTATTGGGAATATCCTTTTAACTAAATCATTATTACCACTCACGGCGACGATAGCAAAAGCAAACTAGAAAGTCAAAGCTCATCAAAAGCTTTTTATTACTGATCACGATTATGCATGCATTCCATGCTGGAAATTATATCTGATATCTGAAAATTAGATCTGACTTTGGATTCTCTGTAAAAGCGTATTAACTAGGCTCGGCACTAATGCTCGCGATTTATAGCACACTTTGTTGCAAAAATTCCAAAATTTTGTATATAATGCTTAGTTTCTGTAAACAGTTTTTATTTATTCACAGCAGCACGATCCACACTGGTTTATAGATACCGAAAAGCGGACATCGTATTGTGGCAAAAGAGGCTTATAAGCGCTGCTGAACGCAAAAAGAATCATATCAAAATTCATTCCTGCTCTGACATATTCATGTTCAAAGTTAGGCCATTTAAGTGGCACGTGCCATGCTAAATTTTTGAAACTTGCTTTAAACAGCACTTTCCAATTGTTTAAGGGGCCCATAATTTTTACAGTTTGTTAACCTTGATTAAACGAGCCCTACGCAAAAAGAATTAGCTCTCTAACCCAAAAATTGTTGAAGTTATTGACGTTAATTGGTTTTTCGAAATTTTCGAAATCGTCAATTATTTTCGCAACAACAAAAAAAGGAGACTAATCTGCTTCAGCCACAGTGGGCTGAACGATCACCACTAGCATCCCTGAAAATATCTTAGCCAAAGTCCCCGGCAAATTCGAGCCAGCAGCCCTTGAAGAAATCCGGGTAAAATCCAAATAAGACTCACCCAGGGTTGGGTAATTTCTGAATTTTTTGCTCAATATAAAAATCTAGTGACTTTACCAAGGTATACTTACCCACTAAGCCCACCAATAAATCATAAAATGTGTGAAATATGTGGCTGGTAAGTATACCTTGGTAAAGTCACTAGATTTTTATATTGAGCAAAAAATTCCAGAAATTACCCAACCCTGGGTGGAGTCTTATTTGGATTTTACCCGGATTTCTTCAAGGGCTGCTGGCTCGAATTTGCCGGGGACTTTGGCTAAGATATTTTCAGGGATGCTAGTGGTGATCGTTCAGCCCACTGTGGCTGAAGCAGATTAGTCTCCTTTTTTGTTGTTGCGAAAATAATTGACGATTTCGAAAAATTTCGAAAAACCAATTAACGTCAATAACTTCAACAATTTTTGGGTTAGAGAGCTAATTCTTTTTGCGTAGGGCTCGTTTAATCAAGGTTAACAAACTGTAAAAATTATGCGCCCCTTAACAATTGGAAAGTGCCTGTTTAAAGCAAGTTTCAAAAATTTAGCATGGCACGTGCCACTAAAATGGCCTAACTTTGAACATGAATATGTCAGAGCAGGAATTGAATTTTGATATGATTCTTTTTGCGTTCAGCAGCGCTTATAAGCCTCTTTTGCCACAATACGATGTCCGCTTTTCGGTATCTATAAACCAGTGTGCGATCCGGTAACATAGATCATTTGTAGTTTTGTGTAAACTGTCTATACATATAATTGTGAATATTTCGTATATAAATTATTCCGCAAAATTTTCATACATTCATAACATAACTACTTTTGGATTTTAGGCAGCTTATAACTGTCCAAATTTACTGTTATTCAATTTTTATCCTCGATCAGTGATTGAATTTCTATCCAGTCCTTTGGCCATCAGTTCTTTTGCTGGTTTAATGTATCCCATATTTCTTAGAACATTTATCGAGTAATGTGTTCCACCTGCGTCGCAGGTCCTGCGATTATAAAACAATCTATGAATTTCAATATAATCATATGAAATGAAAGCAGTAATGTTATAGCGAGATCCAATGTTGACGAATACGTATGCTATGCGGGTTCAAAGTTGCAGCGGATTCATACTGAGATATGATTTAGACTTATGATTAAGAGAGACAAGCATGAGCACAAAAGCCGCAAGCCCATATACTAAAGGAACATGCCTGTGCTAAGAGTACGTTCTAATCCGATGCAAACACTACTTTGTTGCTCTAGTCTGGTATAACAGAAAGTTTTAAAGCGTAATGTAATAATTCTAGTGCAACCTAAACATTGGTACTGTGCCAGTATGTGGATAGATACTGGGCATATTTGATTACACCCTAAATGGATGAATAGGAAATATTCCACATTTCCACAGAACATTTCATAACTTTGTGAGAATTTAGTAGAATTGGAATATTACAGGGAATATGAAATGTAGAACTATCTTGAGTTTGACAATTTGTTTCAATCAAAGTTAAACCAAAACTGTCAGTTTGCAATGGCAATCCAGTACAGATTAGCATCCGTGCTTCATGCATGCAATTGTATAAAGTGAGATTTGGAGATGGATTTAGATATTGACGAAGTACGTACAATTGTGAAACCCAACAAGCCAAGAGGAACGGGGAGACCTCGAGGAAGACCTCCTTTAAATGGAATTTCCTTATCTTCACATGGAGGGGGGATCAATTTGATGGGCCACTTTTTGCTGAAAGTTCTAGTTACAAGGTTGAAACATCAGGAATATCTTTGGAGTGGGCGAAACCCATCTTTGAAAATTATATACCTGAGGTCATGGAAAATGGAGTGAAGTTTGAGCTTCTCTTTCAGCTTTTGGAAGAAACTATGTCTGTTGGAGACAAACTTTTAGGGTTCTCGCAAAGTCTACTTACGCTGGAGTCCAGCGGCTGGACCTAATAGAAATCTTTCTGAAACGGAGACTGAGTTGGCGAAAGTCGTTTGACTACGTACGACTTGATGGCTCAACGGCTGGATTGGAGCGTGAAAAGTTAATTAACGAATTTAACACAAACTCAGTACAAAAGTTATTTCTCATTTCAAGTCCAGCAAGATCCCTAGGTATTAATTTGGTTGGAGCAAACAGAGTATGCATATTTGATGCGAGCTGGAACCCTTGCCATGATAGCCAAGCTGTTTGCAGAATTTATAGGTAAGCAATTTGGGAAAATTTAGATTTGACTGACTGTTGGGATTTCCTTTCCTGCATTTTTTTTATAATTGTGATTGTAAATCTGTAACGAAACCCTGTCACATTTACCGTTTTGTGTCAGATTGCACGCGAGAGAAACGGATATATGATCGTCAAGTAAGCAAGAAAGGCATGGCGGACAGGGTTGTTGACGAAATGAATCTCAACGCCCCTTTAAAAAGCAAAGACGTCAGCTCGTTCTTAGTTTTGCAAAGTGACCTTTTAGATAAGCTGCCTTATATTTGATGTGATCTAAACATGGACAAGTTTACAGACCCAGTAATTAGTATTATATCACTTCATACTTTTAGTTTTAGTCATCTTAGGTTTTTAGTAATATTTGTATTAACTGAAACGGTTTGTTACTTTCAGGAACCATTTGAGCACGAGGCTTTGTTAATTGACCGAAAACACCAGCGACTGTCCAGATCCGAGAAACGCTAGGCGTTGAAAAACTACGAAAAGGAAAAGCAAACAGTAGCAAATGCTTATGCAACCTACTCTCGTCCTAGTTATATGCAATATTACAACTCTATTAATCCCCTGCCATCATCAACTTCTTCATCGTATAATGCATCATCGTACTCCAGATATAGTCAGTTGCAGCTAGGCAGGCAGATACTGCTGCCCTATACATGGACAGGATAGGACACGGCAGCAGAATTCTGCTACCCTACCTTTTTCATGTGGTTGATGGAGGTTTAGGAAAAAACTTTCACTCCCAATCGAAAGAGCGTACCCGAATTGCCTTTGACACTTAATATCAACCTTTTTCAACCGTTTTTTGAAACTTCGCCTATCCTGCCTACGTTAAAAGACTTACAACTCAGCAGAATTCTGCTGCCGTTTTGGGCAGCAGAATCTGCCTGCCTAGCTGCAACTGATAGTAGTCATCGGTCAACGGTATCATCGCTGCATAAAAGCAGTAGTACACACAGTTCTTCTGTGGACTCACAGATCTATGAGCAGCAGTGCAACCTATGACCGTTTTGAACTACATACACATAAATGTTCTGAAAAGTCGTGGAATGTCTGTGTATCCTGTGGAATTACACCAGGATACTTATCTAAATGATCCGTCAGGCACCCAAGATATGTATATTCGTGCTGGAGAGAAAGTATACATTTTGGTTTCTCAGAAAGGCACTTACCTCCGAGTTCAAGGGAAGCTTCTTCGTGTACCCTATGTTGGAACGGAGATGAACCAAGAACAAGCGGAGCATTTTGTAATGTCCCTGCTTCAACTACCTGCTGCTGAAGATAGAAGAAGCACTTTGAGCATGTCACATGTATATCCTGCTGAGCAACAATTACCCCCGTCAAATACACTGTTTCAGAAGAATGCAAACCATTTACAAATCACAAACTCCCGAAACATTTCCGGAGGAGATGTAATGATGGCGACTTCAAATTGGAATGCTAGTAGTGGTAGCAGTAATAGTGCCAACATACAGCAATAACAGCAAAAGTCCAGCGCGTCTGGAACAACTTAAATCAATACTTAAATGATGACTTTAGATCAAAGAATGGTTCATATTCCTCACCACCTTCACACTCACAGTCAGATCTGCAGAGCTTAACAAGACTAGCGGAAACATTTTGTCAACTTGGGCCATCCGCAGACCCATTTTCCTCTGATAGTTCTAAACAATGGACACCTTCTCCGTCTACTCCCAAAAAACGAGAAGGTGTTGTATCTCCACCCGAGCTTGAAGTCATTAAACTAAACCATTCTCATTCACAGTACCCAAGTAGTAGTTCCAACTCCAACTCATCCAGATCCAATTCTAGAACCAACAGTCCGTACCGTCAGAACTGGAATAGCAATAGTGCTCATGATTCAAACGGAAGTGGGTTGGCATACAAAGACAACCATAACTTCGTGAAGCAACCGGATAACCCCTCGTTTTACACTGATTTTACGATAACTCCCTTGAACCTTGCTGCTGCTGCTGGGGCTTTACGACAGGCTCAGGCTTCAAGCTCAAGTTCCTCTACAAGACCGCGCACCAGCTCCGCGCTCCACCACCACAGAACACTGAAGCCCAGAAGTATTGGCCTATCGATAGTCGCCAAAGTACACACAGTGACTATTATAGACAAGCTTACCCCAGAGACACTGGTCATAGTCATCAAGGATTTGATTTGTCGTTTCCAAAGTTTGGCAGCCCGACTCAATTGGCGAACCCATTGGGAAGCTTTAGTGCTGCTGCTGCTGAAGAAGCGAACAAATCCAGCTCTCTTAACTTAGCTGTGGACTTTTCCACAAATAATTTCAATTCAGTTGAAACTAACGGAAGATCTTTACTCGATTCAAATCCGTTAAACTGTGATAGCAAAAGTTACTTATGATGTGAGGAAGTCAAGTGAACTTTAAATCTAACCAAACCTGAAATTTGCGAGTGTTAAAAGTATTACGAAAACTTTACGTTTTACGTAACGCTATTACGTTTGTACCTTACAAGTTAAGTAATTAGCATGTAACATTTCGTTTGTGTGTTCAGCTTATTTTCTGTAAACAGTTTTTATTTATTCACAGCAGCACGATCCGGTAACATAGATCAATTGTAGTTTTTTGTCTAAACTGTCTATACATATTGTCAATATTTCGTATATAAATTATTCCGTCAAATTTTCATACATACGTAGCATAACTACTCTTGGATTTTAGGCAGCTTATAACTGTTTTGTTTATAACTCTTTGAAGTGTTATTCTTTCTGCAATTTTTTATCCTTCAATGATTGAATTTTATTCCGTCCTTTGGCCATCAGTTCCTTTGCTGGTTTAATGTATCCCATATTTCTTAGAACATTTATCGAGTAATGTGTTCCACCTGCGATTATAAAAACAATCTATGAATTTCAACGCTGTTAAGATAAGGTTAAAAATTTAAAAGTCTATCCTTCCTTACCTAAGGTAACAGCATATCTTGCGGGAGTTGCAACCTTATACAATGCCCACGCAACTGCTATGTGACCCATGCTGGATGCAGTAACATGTTTGATAACCGTTTCATTCACACCCAACTTTCTCAGGTAATATGCTATATCCACTCCACTGCAAAAGATTAAAACAACAATAATTAGCAATTCATAACCAAACCAAACAATGTAAAGTTTAAGAATGCGGTACAAACACAAAATGCCGTTTATTGATCATCAATTAATATTAATCATGCTCACCTGGAGGAGACTTTGTAAAAGGCCCCGAACCAGACAGTCGATGTAAGCACATGCACAGGAACCAGAACGTACCTAATTAGAATATAATAATAAATATAAGATTTGTTTGGTATTTTCATTTGCCTTAAATAGTTTAATAATTTTGTCATTTATATCAACTTACCAATAGTCTTTGTACATTGCCTTAAATCTGGCAAAAAGTCCTAATTTTTGGGTGCTGCCACCCGCATTGGTACTGGAACCGGATGCACCCGCACCTGGACTGGTTGGGTCCCGTACACTGTCGCCTGATAAACTGAAGGACCGTATTTGACTTCGGATTGGAGTAATTTGAGGCATTGGAAAAGACTCTCCTCGTGATTATACTAGTTGCATAATACTGATGACTAGACTGATAAGCAGCAAGTTTAGTTTGGCGACAAACGGATCTTCCACCAAGAGCTGCAAGTCTTCCAAACACCGTGTGTAGCATCATGATCCTTGATAAGCTGAATTCCAAGTTGCAATAATGAATGAAGTAATATCAGTGATGATGATGATAAGTACTTATATTAATAGTAACTAACTTAACTAATTCGTTCGAAAATACCCAGCGTCATAAATCTTGCTAAACTGCCAGTGAATTTAAAACTAATGACCGAGGCAAGTAAAATCACAAAAAAAACCAGCTATTTAACAACTGAAGATAACAAACGTTCCTAATAAAACGTTCTCCACATGATAAGCACTATCAAATTGGAATAAAACACAATTAGCCACACTTCTTAGAACATTGGCTACTCCAATGTCTACGTTAATGATCCAGTTTACAAACAATCACCTGTCAATTAATTAGATAAATTACGTAAATTTATACAGATTTGATTGATTACATCATCTGTTCCTACAGTCGATGCTCCGGCTCAAAACAAACGTGGTATTTGTTGGTATTTGTTGTGTGTTGATGAGTCGGCTTTTGTGTTCAAGTGCTTTTATCCGGAAAGCAGGGGTAATGTGAACCCAATTTTGTATTGTAAACAATGTAGTTTCACACAACCATTGAGTAACAATCAGCTGGCGGGAAAGAATTCCATGCAAAGAATCAATACCATCAATGTGCTTTCATTTGTCTGCGTAATGATGCAACATTAAAGTTGGAAAAAAGTGAAAATTACTTTCTCCAGAGGTGAAAATTTGGAGAAAGGAGTTAGTGCGAGGTTTGGAGAATTTAAAATTTTCTTTCTTTCTGTTCTTCTCCTGAATTGAAAATTAGGTGCATAGTGAATCTGACATTTAATCATCAATGGTGGAAATTTTCATTTTGTCGTGATTTTTCGTTTAATAGACAGGTTTCGGCTTCATCTGACAGACCTCCCACATCTTTGGCAAAGAGACAAAGGATCCATAATAAAGATGTTCCAGTCATTGACCAATGGAAATAATGTGTACGGTTGATAGTTAGGTATTATTAATCATTATGTAAGACTTATCAAGGCAATAATACAGCGTTTTATTGGTTACATTTTTATGCAGACGACAGTCCTGTTGTTGATAAAGAAAATGAGAAAGAGCTAGTGACTGATTAAAGTTGAACATGAAGATTTTGAAGGACTTCCGATGGCACTGGAACTTGAAACGTTCTATACGCAGTTACAGTGCCTCATATTCTCAGTATCGGCATCTTTACAAGTTAGGATCACCTCCAAGGAGCCATAATAGTGTTTGCTTTAACCTTACACGATATGCAGCTCGTAATATTCCTTCACTATCATGGTCAGAGGTGGGTTTTATGGGAATTTCTACTGGTAAATTCCATCGAGGAGAAAGTGACAATGTGTATGTTACATCTAGTTTGTCATCATCTTCCATCGAAAATGAAGACGACCATTTTTCAACGGAATTTGATGAAGTTAATCAAACTGTTAAGCCAGAAACCGAAGATGATCTGTCTCATTTGCGAATCAGATTGTATTCACTTGAAGAAGACAGTGATGGGAGATTGAAACGATTGTATGAAGCTGCAAGTATTCAACAAGTACTGGATTTAGTGGAGGAATCAGATGACTTAAATCTTAAAGTTGCTAGTCAAGCTCTAGTTACGATATGGGATCTCCAAAAACTTCTTTTTCAAATAAGTTCGAATTTTGAACCGGAAAGAGACTACTTTGATAAACCATCCTTTATTGAGAAAGTTGCTAGACATCCCATTTTTGTTGAAAAAATTGTGAAACCGGTTGTGGAAAACTGCGAGTCTCTTGGAGATGAACCTTTACTAGCATCCTTACTATCATTACAAAGAATGAATTATGATATTAGAGGTCCCGAATGTTCAAAGTTTGTCGATGAATGTCTGCGAAGGAAACAAACACTTTCACTTCCATCTGTGTCACGTCTTTGTGTGTGCATGAGGGCTCAAAGCCTGTATGGAAACTGTATAGTTGCTCAGTTTCACCCTTTATTATGGGAATACGTTGAGTCAATGTCAACCGACTTGGAAGTTCGATTAGTCGCAATTTCTTTACGAAATTCGCTTCGTATTGTATCAGCACCAATGGTCGATAAGTTCAGAGCAAAGATATACGAACTTAAAGATGAAATGAAGGATTGGGAGTCAGTGACATTGTGTAAAGTGTTTTTAGTACTAATTGCGTGTAGAAATGTAGGAACAGAGTCTAAAGAAGTGTTCGAACTGGTTGGTAATACAATTGTTCCCAAAACTCAAGCCATGCCACTCATGGAGTTACTAAGCTTGCAAAAGTTTTTAGAACTTGGCTATCTTGACCCTTATTGTTTAGTAGAAGCACTAGTACGTGACATGAAACGAGTTATTCAGCAAGGAATTTCTTCATCAAACCCGCGACTGGATCTCTTAGCCAGCATAGTACCGTTTATGAAATCAGTGGATCACCGGAAGCAAATAGCAGGGATGTTAAAGGATTATCTTTTTAACCATAGATTTGAAGTAGCAAGTGGAATTCTCTTCACTTTGTTGCGTTGGACTAGAACCAATGATGTCAATCTTGCTGACCAGTTTTGGAAGAACGCAGGGGATATTGTGTTATCAAGAAATCAAGAAAATGTGTTTGATAGAAAAGTATTAAAATTCGGCAGAGATTACGTTAATTTTTGCGCTGGCTCGGCGTATGGATACAGAAACCGGAAATTCGAGTTTACAATGAAACATTATTTGTACAGACTTTTAGATAACTATTCTAGGCAAACACAACCGAGTTTTTTACACCCAGCAGATTTTGCCAAGACGTATACTGTTTTAATAGGTGTTGCGACATTAAGTGACGCTATATTTAGTGATGTGGAAATAGTTAGAATGTTAGACGATTTTGCTCCACAATTTCGACCTGCAGATCTTTCGTCTATTGCCAAAGCAGTTGATTACGCAATATCTAATTTATTTCATTCGAAAATTCTCTCACCAACCATGAAGTATTATGACAGAATTCTTGAAATTTGTTCTATTTTGGAAGAACAGTGTTCACGCATCATAATAAGCAATGAAAGTAAACTTACTTTTGAAGATATGATGCATATCTACAGAGTAGCATTAATTACTCGGCGAGTGAAAGGCGAGTCACCAGTAATGAATCGGACAACAGACCTTATAGTGGAGTATAAATTCAATGATTCAAGGAATGCTAAAGATTTATTACAAAACCTAATGAGCGGAATACTTAACTTTCCTGAAGCAAATCAAAACGTTGCAGAATTTATATGGAATTCTAGAAACAAGATTTTGAGCCCAGAAGTTTATGAAAAGTTCATACAATATGGATTTTCTGTGGGCTGGGAACCGAGCACCACACAGCACCACGATGTACTAAAACTTTGCAGCGATAATTTGACCAAGTATGTACATATCGCATTAAATAAAGATTTAAAGTTAGTAATTAATAAAATTGTTTATCACTATTTGATTAATTTCTTGTAGGAACTGGGAGCAGTTAAGTTTTATGGGTCTACTTCAGGCATCTTCAGGTCTTTGCTTTTATCGACAAATGTCAAAGGAATTAATCCAAAACATTTTTTCAGTGGAGTTTTTGGATCAGTTGGATTCAGAGCTAACAACTTCATTTAGTGGGGTAAGCATACCAGTAATGAAATACTGAAAATACATGATGTTATTGATATTCCTACTAATATTCAATTGGTTTTGTTCTTGGTGTTACAGAATCAGTATCCACTGAAGCTTCGTCAGCATATGATGGAATTGAATCGTGCAGTTTGCATAGATATGCCGGATGTAAACCTTCCTTGGTTTCATGGAAAGTTTTGTGAAGAACTTCTTGCTCAAAGTACGTATCATAATAATAATAATAATTTGTTATGAAAATAAGAAATTCACCACTGTCCGTCTCTCCAATAACGTTTTAAACGGACATTCGTCATCCACATTATTATCTTTTTAACAGGTACAAGTCAGGAGACATACCTTCACCATGAAGTTCACAATGCCTTGAGCAAGATTGTCGGCGACGAGTCAGCAGTTCAGCCGAATATGTGTTCACCGTATTACTACAAACTGGGTAAAGCATTCATTTTGTTCTAACTCATTGCAAATACAACTGAAAACGAAAGTATTTATATAGGTTAATCATAATTTTTTCAGATTTCCTCGTTGAATTTGACGAAAAAAACCGCCCTATTAAGAAGGCACGACGACAACCTAAAGGCTTTTTTCAAAAGTTTAAAGGAAGCTCCGTTGAAATAAAAAAGAAAGTAGCAGTGTTAATTCTCAATCATAATGCATTTACTAAAAACATTCGTAATCTGAGAGGACAATATAGAATTCGTAGAAGACATTTAGAAATTTTAGGTTATGATGTGATAGAAATCGATCCAGTACACTGGAATAGCATGTTTATGTCGGAAAATTCTGTGCGACATAATTTCCTTGAGTCAAAGCTATATGCGAAAGTTGCTAGTGCATAGTTGAATGAAAGAGAACTGAAATAAATAACAAAAAAGCAACAACAGAATTTTTTTTATCACATAGATTCTTATTTCATAAATTAAACTTTATAGTACTCATCTCTTCTCTAAAATAACAAACAGAACAGCTAATCGTAAGTATGCGTCAGATATTATATTATCATCATGACAGGTTCAAGTTTGCACAATAATAATTTAAACACTTGTCACAATATGCATCCATTGTTAATATGTACTTTTACATCAATTAGCACACGTAATCATCAGGTAAAATTAACCTTCAAAAAGGCATGATACAGATATCCAAATCTATTTACATAGTTTTCGTAATAATTCAATCTTATAATTTGGTAGAGAATTCAAAATAATTTAGTTAACCATACACTACTTCTTATGTTACGTTGTTACAATCTTGCGATTCTTTTCTCATTTGTGGACCAACAGTTTTACATCATGTACATTACATTTTATTAAATAGAACGTACAGCAAAAAAGCGACTTTTTCATACTACACGACTATATCTTGTATTTGAATTTATTTTGAACAGATTGTAGTTGCTCTAAAATTTCATTGTCGACAATAATCTTTTTATTGGGTTTCTAAACAATTTTTTACGAACTCTGTGTATAATCTGTATTATGCTCAGTGTAATGTGTTGAATCCTAAAAGTACTTTACAAATACAATATTATGTAGCTTCACTACTATGTAGACTGTGACTGATTAGTGAATGTTCCAGTGTTGGAACACCTCAGACTGATGAGAAGAGAACCTAAACTATACAAGAGATGCGCATTGTAGTAGTTCAGTTCGAAACACGGACGCATATCCGCAGCAGTTCTACCTGCTAAGTAGCGATCCGTTATACAGCGATATTACATTAACGATGATAATATTGTGTATAATAAAATTAATCTAGGAAATCAGTAGGTAACCAAAACACGTACAAAAAGTACAAATAAATCGACAATACAAGCTATCGTTTGGAAATACTAAACTACGTATAGATATATAATACTCACAATATAAATTATCCTATTTAACGCTCGTTACATACAACAGAGCATGACTTCTGACTTCAAAAACATTTAGTTTTGCTTGACATAAAAACGAGAAAATTAAGAGTAACACGGTATCCGATATATATTATATATATAGATTATTTGGTAAAGTACTTTGTCATAAGAAAAAAACAAAATGTAAAAATATCCTGCTGCACGTAAAACACTGATTTTTTTCTCACATTATGAATAAATCAGAGAAACGACTAACTGGCAATAACAAAATCAGTACTAAATAGTTACAATAACTGCAGGATAATTAAGTATACTTAGTATATGCAACCAGTTCTTCTTCATTGTAGTCCTGCGAGGTTCGTGTTGAAGCGACGATATTCATATCATTTTTGTTTACCTTAGTTATGTTCTTGTCAGTTCGTTAGAGTCAGTAAGTGAAAGTCGTGTTATTTTAAGAGGTTTACCACATTACAAATGTCCACATCTTTAGAGTTTGCAGCAGTAGCAGCAGTCCCAATGTCAGTGTAAGCTATTCTACTCCATCTGCAAGTATGACACCATTTTAAAGTTGTTAGTTCCATATTGCATTAGTTGTTCAGTATCATTATATATATAAATGTATACATATTATTATTATTATGATAACTTAATGAAGAAATTCTTTGGACTCAAAGTAACTGTTATTCGTTGTTATCAACATTTGCTAACAGTGTTGGTTAAATGTAAAGCAATGCAACACCAACGTAATTGGCTCATGTTGCAATCTTTGGAATTAAAATCTACATTGGCAGATTCCATTAATTTTGTGGTTTAAAAGTTGGTGTTATGTAATAAACGTAGGTATTTGATTAGCTTTAGTTAAGTTTTATCAGCAACACGAAAAGGTTTATATTTTCCCTATTAGTGAATGTTCAAAGTGAAAAAGTTCTATAAAATTCTACATCCCAGAAACGGGGCATCGTGTATCAACTGATCAATAGCATTTTCCCGACTAATTTAGATGCGACAAGTTAATATTAATAGATTAGTTGGTATACAGAGAAAGTAAGGTTCTCATTCATCTTCAAGTGATATGAGATCTCTGAGATCATGTACACAAAAGACCATCAAAGAAAGGAAAATGGCAAAAGGTTATTCGTATTACAGATCGTGGGAATACGATTCTAGTCTTTCGCATGAATTCAGACGCGTTTTAAAAACATAGGGTTCCCTTCGTAAAATTCTACAATAAAGACTAAATACTGGAAAAGGGTTTGCAAGAGGTAGTAGAGTATCCATTAAATAGCCTTGCTAGTAAAGCACTAAGCATTATACTTAGACTACGTCACTTGGCTTCAATGTTTACACGAGGCTATTGGTCATGCATCACACGAAATCTAATACTCTACTTTTTCTTTTCTCTGAATTTTCACTGGGGAAAATGTTCATGCCTCGCCCTAAATAAGTATATTTAACTGTTGTAATGTTTAATGTGCAGTGCGTGTAATCCTCTGCCATCTTTCCTCTTCAAACATTTACTTTTTTCTTAAGTAGATCCTTTTCAATGTTAAACGTAATTTTTCCTTACAATCTGATTTTGTATTGATGCTGAAGTAATCCAGGGATGATTGAGACCTTCTTCAGGAGTAAGTCTGTCGTTCGCGTCCCAACTGCAAGATAAAATAGAGAGAAACAGGGAGATTAAACTTAATGTTTCCGCCCGACAGGTATTGTGAGATGAATCATTTCAAGGTAATACGATACGATTAGTAGTAAAAGCTATTGCATGGTTCGCGAAACGAACGATTCAGAATGGCAGAATGGACACGACCATGGCCCTATTATTATGCTTCCGTTTTCCGACCGTGCTCCAAAAAAGTAATAAATTTGTTTATTCAGCCGGACGACTGGTTTATTGAAACTCACATATTGTTGATTGTACTCGCCATTTTCATTTCGTTCGTATCGATTACTTAGATGTATGTATTTCGTGCGCTCGGAAATTATACTCTATTGAAGAGCAGACAAGTACGATGACAAAATTTAATCATGCACAAGCTACTTTCATGTGGCAAGTACCATTATTACTCCAGGCATCTTCCCAAAACTTTCTTCCCCACTTTCACTCATATCATAGATACTTTGATATTGATTCCAATTTTAAGTGATTCTCTAATCGGTTACTCTACGATTTCACAATTATATTTTTTTAGGAAGTGGATTTGAAAGACTTACGTTAAACATTTTCGTAGGAAGGATATAAAATCGAGATCTGCAGATTTCACTAGCGTGGCAAGATCCCGTGTTCCTGGTCTTCGAACTCTACCCTTACTGTTCCGTATACAACGGGGTTGGTTGCGAGAGTCAAAAAACAGTCGGCGACGTGTGGCCATGTTGACTAAGCCGTCCGGCGGCAATCCTAGCGTTTCCATAATGCATGCTAGTTGTTCCACCTTCAAATCAACAAGTTTTATCGTTTAAAAATCAACTTTTACAACATGCATACTTTTGCTTCAGTATTTCATGGACAATTTAAACTATAGATTAACATCAAGTGTATTTCATTCCGCCCACAAGTTTCATTAAAACTGATAGCTCGGAAGCTTACCTCATTCTCTCCAGGAAAGAGAGGATATCCCGTTGAAAGTTCGGCAAGTACGCAACCCAAACTCCAAATATCAATAGCTGTTGTGTATGGGATACCCAAGATAACTTCTGGTGCTCTGTAAAAGCGGCTCTGAATATACGAAAAGACTCGCTCATGTCCAAAACAAGATGATCCGAAATCAATCACCTTGATTGCACTTGACCCCCTTCTCCTAAGCAGTATGTTTTCCTGAAAATAATACAAAATTCGGGTATTCAATGCCATACATAATACTTGAGCCGACGCTAGTCAACAACTAAAAGCAGCTACTCCCAACCATTTTAATTTCACGTTTCCCCAAAAACATCTCAGAGATAGTCCGTGTGTAATATCGTTTGCATTATATTCTTGTTCAGTGGCAGGCAAATACCTCCACACGACACGACACGACATGACAACATGACAGTGGTCGGAAGAGCACGCGTGTAAGCAGTGATGGCAAAGGCGATCGGGGACATAAAAAGCACTAAACAAAAGCGGTTCGCGACGGGTGCAAAACTGGATGAAGCTAGAAAGCAGATAACAGGATGAAGCTATATAAATTGAATCCTGCAGATAATATTAAATCCAGAAAACGAAAAGAGAATGTTCATTAGCGCTACATGCTGACCGCAATATCCGTGTCTAAGAGCAATGTCTACTCTGTGGTGTGGACTATATATATGGAAGTTTGTGTCAAGTATTCGTTTCGTAGGTTCGGATTGATTAAAACCATTAAGTACTAAACGTAGAGTAATATACGCTACCACCTCCCATTTTAGTACATGTTCTTGGAATTATTATTGTAGTTTCATCCAAAATAAAACTCAAGACCTACATACATAATATGTTGTCAGTTATGTTAAGGGCAATCGTGCTGGCATCAATAATATATCATTCATCCCAGTATTCCCATTTGCCTGATGGAAGCTCGCATTGCACAAACTTTATATAGCCACTCAGCAACCAGACCGTTTTCGGGGGAATGGATGTTATTCCTGTTTTTATACTGACATCACAGTAAATCGTGTATTATAAAAAAATATTATGACGATGCATATGCTCTACAGACGGCTCAGTCCTTTTAAAAAACCTCAAAAATATGCATCCACCACCGTGTGGTTGGTTGTGCTACGACGCTTCTTCATTTCACTCTCCCATTATACCATTTTATACAAAAGTCAATTTCTTCACAGCATTCTGCAAAAGATTGTCCAACCCTTTTGCTACACGTGCTAACCTTTGCTTTTTAAAATATGCCCTAACATTTTACTTCCTTCTCAAAGCCCATTTGTACTTGGGTATGTAGTATATGCACGAGCTTTTTGACAATATATTACGCTATCTAAAGAGCAAAATTGTACAACCGAAGCAACAACCCAATGTTGTGCGGTCAACGTCAGTCGAGAGAAATCATTTGCTTCTTCTCGCCTTAATTGGATTTACGGATATACCACATTTCCATTTACTGCTGCCTCACAATTTTCCCTTCAGACCACCGGCACACACACTTCTGTAACAACGATTACGTATGCAAATTGCCTTCTCTGATAACCCATACAGTCTTTAAGTATGACAGGAGCAAATAACAATCTTATCACTATCACCATGTAATGTAGCGAGCAAGTCAGTCACTCGGTCACACGACACTACTCTTGTACCTTGCTCATCAAGTTTAATTCGCATTGCAGCTCAATTCCATTATGTTTTCCATCGTATTATGGCAGGGTGCCCCCAGGTGTGCTTCACTGTTGCAAAGACTTTTATTTTGTAGGCATACGATGAATTCATAAAGTTTGTACGTTATGCCTCTCCCCATGCCCTGTAAGAAATGAGGACTACTAGTGGTTACCATTATTATCGCAAAACGATAGCAAACCATCTGCTTCTTCAGCTTTGAGGTTTATAAAAATATGGGGACTTTAGCCACATCACTTGTTTTGCTTGCCATTTTTCTGCTTCCCTTCCCAAATCACTCGCTCCTAACAAGATTACAGAACTATCAGTGCACTCTCTACTACCCCGTGCACCATATCATAGTAATTATTTCAATAGAAACGTTAGCACCCTCTGCTTTCACATGTGACATGACACGAAATGCTCGGCAGAATGCCTTAAAACATGTGCGCTGCACGGTGAGTCATATCAACATTCTTTTTCCTATCGTTAGAGAGGATGATAGCGTATTTAATGGGTTTATCTATTTTCTCCGACTTAATTGACTATGCAGAAGTGGCTTCATTTCATTATTATTTGCTCCTCTTTCATTTTCTTGCATGTGCACATACAAATCAACTGATTTTTCCTTCTTCGACGTAGATAATGTTTGATTTTATGCTTGTGGTGGTGTGTGAGGGATGATGATAAAATGGAAGCAGAGCTTGCTTCGTTCGATGAAAAACATGAACTAACTAAAACATAGTGACGTCAGTAGGGGTGTTATCTCACCAATTAGTTTCGATATGAAGCCTAGAGAAAATCAATAAAGCTTTATGCGCATAATAATCGTATATTCTCCCTTATTAATTAAAATGTAATCTACCAACATCAGGCCTGTTTGTAAACAAACTGTAAGTGGTTTAACTTGGAACTTGAGAGGGGCACTGTGCACCTTTGCTAGAATTTTGTGCTTGCCTTTCAACTTGATGAAAACCAGCCCTGCAGCCAAGTAAAAGCTAAATAATACTTGCTATATTCAATATTTACAAATTTCGCATTACTTAGAATTCATATAGTCATAAAACAAGAGTCAACATTAGTTCTGTAGTGTAACAAATCGGATTTAGCCACCCACTTCCATCCTACTTTCTTTCGGATTATTTACACATGAAGATTGAATGCCCTCCAACCATACATGTAAATACGAGGTGCTTATATAACATAAAGTCTATCATCTTGTTTTTCAATGAAAATTACACAAGTCTACTCCTTCAGATCAAAAAACAAATTCATTATTTATTATCAAACTATCTGTAGCTCAATTTTCAACATTGTAATATAATGCTAGACTAGATTATTACTAATGAAACTCTGACTCCAAAAGTTTCACCATAATTATGTATATAATAACCATTGTAGTAGTATTCAATGATACTGCTCAAGATCTAATGATCGTATAAGATTGAAAAGTCATGATACATTACACAAACTAATTCCGTCTTCATTGACCAAAAACCTGAATGAAAATCTTTTTCTAAGGCTATTGAATTTCTCATTACATAACGATTTACGCAAATAAACAAAAAAGTTGTGAGAGCAATGTCAATTCATTCATTAAGTGAACTTAACGCGGACAGGGAAGATCCTTCAATTCGCTCTCACAGTAAAAGAAAATAATCTGGTATCTGGTAGTTCACAACAACATGCTGTGGAGTTGTGACAGGACGCCACATCACGGACGTTTTCATTGTCAGTATGATTTACAGATTGAAGCTTCCGTGAATAATTGCAATCATAATTCACAAGCTGCTGACGTTCGTTCTACACGTAATATGTCTAACATAACACCAAACAGGCAACAGATTGAAATTAATCTGAGCTCATAAGCCACAAACAACAGGAATATTGTAAAACTTGAAACACTGCAGAATTCTTTACAGCTTAATATTGCATGTAGTAATAAGTCAATGTTAAGTTTAAGTTCAAGTCTGCAAGCTAATAAACTATAAAAGACATACAAACCGTTTCAATGCAAAGTACAATGCAATGTGAACGAACAAATTGTAATTAAAAGAAAAAAGATTGACATAGGATCAGGATAGCATAATGTTTTCTGCTCTTCAGCTTGACTGTTTGAGTATTGTTAAAGCAACTGACCTCGTAAAAACAAACTGGCACCTTCTCTTCAACAATTTCAATGGGTTGCAAGCACTTGATTAAGTAATGCCGATAACACGAACCTACATTATTTTAACATGGCACGTTGTGCAGATTGTCAAAAAAAATCCAAACTACTGTTAATTCCTATCCATAAAAGTCATTATAAGCATATGAATGGCTGTCATGTCATGTTCAAGCCGATTGGAATGGATGGGTGATAATAAAACGAAAAGTAATTTAATTTTTTTTGTCTTCAAGCAACGTCTTATTGAACTTCAAAACTATAATCATTATCCTTTGTCGCGTTGCTGAATGCACTAATCTCTAAAAGACCTTTCCCTTCCAATTATCATTTTCAAAAGACTCTTCGTCTTCGATTATAAAGTCCACTTTCTTAACGACTACATCATGTTAGAATCAATAAGCTTCCGATTTTCTAAAAGCCCCATGTTATCAGGGAACAACCAGCTTGGCAAATGAGACGGCAGCTAAAGAAGTTTTGAGTTTTGATGACGCAAACGTTCAAAGCATATAAATTAGAATGAGAACAAATTGAGTGAACGAACGGATCCGTATGATCCTACATGATTCTATTTGACTCGGTAGATTTGAGCGTTCTGAAGACACACAGGATATCTACTTTTAGCAAAGCTGTAGGGCATTCCTGATAAAATAAGCAGATAACAGGAAGAAAAAGCATAAAACATAATTGGTTTATTTACTTACCGGTTTAAGATCGCAATGTATGATGTTCTCCCTTTTAAGAAGAGATAAACATTTCAAAAGGGATACTGCAAACTTGCGTATCAGCCCCGTGCTAAACCCTTGGTAGTGGTTCCTCCTTATCAGCTCGTACAGGTTGAGGGACATGAGCTCGAACACGATGCACAAATGATTGCGAAAGTAGAAAGAAGAGTACATTCGAATGACAGTGTTATCATGGTCCCGCTTTCTCAAATGCTCAAGGATTTTGACCTCAACCAAAGCCTGAGCATGGAACCTCTTCTTATTCCTAATGATCTTAATGGCAACTTGACTCTGTGTTTTATGGTCCGTGGCCCGAATGACCTGACCAAAGGATCCTTTGCCAATGACTTCCAGGATTTCATAGCGGTAGCCTATGTGATCTCTGGTAACTAAAAAAACATCAAAACCACATTCATTATAATGCCACAAACATTGCACAAAATTACAAAAGATACTGTTACAAAAAGTCTTTTTCGTCAACTACCCTCATTATATAGCAATTCATCCACATGGAGAAACTCTTAGATGAGCAACCAACCAACCAATATATTTTATGAAGTTTCAACTAACCTCCTTGTTTTTAATGTGGAAAACGGACTCTAGTGTAAGAGTTCCAATTTCCAATTTGTTATATAACATAGTTAAATACACGAAGGACAAACTAAAAGTAGTATTAGCCTTGCCTCTATTCTTATCACATTTCAATTAAGTCAACCATTTCACATTCCCATTCAATGTTTTGATCTTCCTCACTCTTCTCACGTTCTGAAACATGAAAGCTTTTCAAGGACGAACTCCTGCCGTGACTTACATCTACCTATGTAACCTGCACTCTGCACGTACAGTATTGCGTATCAATATGTAAAAAGCAATTTTTTTTTCAAATCTACCTGTGACTTTTTGACTTGACGGTCTTAGCAATAGCTTTCGACTTCGTGCACAAGTAAAAAATAGTCTTTGTGTCTCACTGGAACAAGTAAATCTCAATTTATCCTTAATCTATGTATCACGTCACATTATCATTGACATCTTATGGGTTCCAAAAAAGCAGGAATTACACCACACACGCCAGCAGTTACTTTTTCCTTTCTTACAAAAGGATTCATGCATGCCAAGAAATACAAAAAGTTTCGTAATGCAATGTCATGATTTTCGTTTCGTCTTTTTCCATTTTTGATCAGAAGGATGATGCCTTTATGTCGTCTTGCTCTTTATAAGACTTCATGTAGCACAAAAAAGGTCTTTTAGTCACAGTCAGTCATCATAAAAGCCATATCATGGACTTCGGCAACTTTTCGTTATTGACTTAAACTGTGGCTTTTAGAGGACTTGGTTTCTCTGCATGACGATTGACTTTGCTTCTTTTGATTTTTCGAGACATTACATTCGCCATAATACATACATACATACTTTATTTATATCTAGCAGCTTACAAAATTGAAGGAGTTCCAAAGACTTTTTGTGAGAAAAGTGATATAAAAGGAGCAAGGACTTGTGCAACCAAAAAAAACCATCGTCAGCATGGCCAGATGAACTGCTGATGGCTCTACTCCTGCTGTTTGCATTATTTACTGAAAGAATGATATTTACGCTAAAGTTGCCAACCGAAAAGAGTTCAGGCTTTTGTGAGTTCCACTTATTGCTTTTACTTTGAACCTTTCGTGAAAGTTTTTTAAGACTACTAGGTTGAATGGCTTTCCAAAACACTGAAATGTGCTAACAGACATTCCATACCAAACAACTGAAGCAGAAGCCTCGAAGGTCACCGTCACTGGAGTTGTATTGATTTCATTTATCCACTATATTTCCGATTTCGGAGAACTCGTAAGATCCTTCACACTCACTTGAGAATATGATGGCTGAGACAAAGGTAAAAAGTATGATGTAAGCTCTGAAACATCTGCTGCGACATTTACTTTTCGTAATGAGTTTTGGTATTATTAAGTGAACCACTTTCTATATAAACAACTCCATTTCTCTTTATATCTGACCTACACGATGTTTTTAGCACAGAAATATCATATCTTTGGTAAAATTGTATGAATACCTCTTTTATGCTTTGACTATATCAATACTCGTCTTCCGTATACCTTTGATGTGTTAGGAATCATTTATGAACTGTGAGTGGATTGTGCAAATAAATTTATAGAAATATGAGCAGTAACGGAAACCCACTAGTAGTTAGTAGGTAAGGGTTTCAGTCTTTCGAGAAAATTACCTCTTCGAACTGTCCATTTTCATCTAATGCAGAAATTATTTTTCCAAATAATCTCTCCCTTGTTTTCATTTCGTTAAAGCAATTTTGGAATGATTTTGTTTAGAACTTGCTAATGTGTACTCTTTATCAGTCTTACACAAACTTGATTTACCACGAAGGTAAGAATTGGCTTCGCAAACCATATTAATTATTCCACATGTTCAACAAACAAATCATTTCGATAATCAACAAATAAAAGGAATAATAGCTCTGTTGTGTTCAAAAAAGTGTCTTTGTCATTCGTTACTCGAATACTCATTAGTTAATATGGCGTAATGTTGCTTTATATATTATTATATGAACACATATCATATACATAATACTACGTTTCTTCGTTGGTAATCGTATCAACACGATAGTAAATTACCAGCACAGTCGATAGATAATTGTATCGGTAAAAATATGAAATTGGCATACTCTTGCAAACCGATAATAACGTGTGGAAAGTTCCATCCAATTCAATATCCTAACTATTAGCAATTTTCTGGGAAATGAGGCAAACTTTTGAGCTCATGACTAGGTGTTTGCATTGTCCACAAACTTCATTGCGCTAAAGATCTGGATCTGGTCTACAACTGCCTAGAAGCATTGCTGACATATAACACGACCACCAGTTCCACGTAATAATGAACAGAGCACATCGTCGGCAAATTGCAGTATAGGTAGTTGACCAAACAACACATTTTTTCGGACGGCCACACACAAAATGTCCATTAGGCGAATAATTTGTGTCTCAAACTTTAATTAAAGGACGGTCGTCGGTCTGCATCCTACGCTAGAAACTAATGTGAATAGCCTAGATACACGTTCATGTTTATTGTGTTAGACATGTCGCTCCTTTTCATGACTCATTATAAGTTGACACTAGGATCGGGGACAAAACTGGATGTAGCATGTAACATTATTATAACGCTAATGGCAAAGTATATGACGTCAGACATTCATTCTCGGCTTTCAGACAGACTTACCTATCGGTAAGTTGCCTGTTGTATGCTGTGTTTTGAGTAAAAGTGAAATGAAAGTATCAATTTTCTTATGGACACGGTAAAGTGGTTGGTGGCTAAACTTTGCAATATTTAGGACAAACATACGATAAAACACAGTTGATAGCATGATAGCATTCCCATTCCAAGTAGGTACTATTAGTCGGCTTATGAAAATGGTTGACAAGTGGGGGAAACATGAATGCTGGCATACCTATTTAGAATATGCAGGGTAGAGTAAAAGTGTATGATTCTAAATCAATTGAGCATGTATGATGGATTGTCGGTTTATATATTTCTATGTATCATATCGTACATGGTGCCGTATCTTGCCGCAAAATGTACCAAGGTCGGCCTTTTGTTAATAATGGAAATTGTAGGTTTGGCAAATTACACTTTGCTACCCTTAGTTTCATGCTCATTACCATGTAATACCGAAAACTAACTATTTGCCATACCATATTCCACTCCAATACAACAAGTAATAATAAAAAGCTTAAAGTTATTTTGTATGTATCAATTTAGTTTTGTTTCATAGAAAACAAAAATTTCATTTTAGACTAAAAATTTAGCGTAGACAGCTTACCCTTGATATAATTCCCGTTTTCATCATCAAAGGCAGAGTTCAGAGGGTTGGTCTTGTCGCCATTGATTTTCCTTACAGCCTCATGTCCAACATACCAAATTTGTGGGTATTTGACAATTTCCTGGAGCTCCCAAGCGGTGAGACGTGATGCAAAACATCCCACTGCCTCTGCACAGGTTAAAAATAAAACGACTGTCAAGAACGTATGCATTATACATGTCATCATCCTGCATATATGAGCAGCTACAAGAACCAAAACAGTTCCTTTTTGAAGCAGCCACATTCTTGATAATATATATTATGTATTATGTTGATTTTGACATAAGAAATGAGTTTGTATGCATACAAATGCTGTTTATTGAACTTTCAGCATTTTGAAACAAGCAATAAGGCAACTCGGATGGAAATCGAAGTTGTTGAGCAGCTGAAGCGTGCATTCCATTTTCACTCACTTGGCTCGTCATATTACAGTACATCACATTGGATTGCATTGCAACAAGAATGAGTGTCTGCACTGCAGTGCATTTCATGATGTTTTAGTTTGGCATGCATGTAAATTTTTGAAAATGTTACCCACGTAGTTTTGTTTTCATGTCTGCCATGCATACACTACTATTGCCACACTGTTATGGACAAGCTTAAGCCGATCTATAAATGAAGACGCAAATCCTTACGAAAATTAGATTTGAAAACGTGCATACTTGATAGGTTTAGTAAGAGTGAAGTACACAAACGGGGAAACGGAATGAGTAATGAAAGAACTTTAAAGTAAGCATGTGAATTCAAGGAAAAAGCACAACAATGTGTGCACAAAAAATGCCTAAAGCAATAAATTTTAGATGGAAGGTTCATTCAACGCAAAAGGAGAGAAAAAACGTGTCGGTAAAGACTTTTGATAGAAAATGAGTTACAAAATTACTCACAAAGCCAAGCCACCACAACACCAAAAAGCCTCAGTGATTGTCAGGCAAAAACAAAATTCATAATACCGTAATGGCGTTTTTTTACTGCTGACTAAAGAAAAATAGACACGCATGCCGTGCAATATTACAAGTAACCTACACACATGAGCACAATGCATAAACTAATATAAAACTTTTATGTTTATGCACATATTGATCATACTTAAGGGTAATGCAAAGTTTTAAAGACAAATCATGATGTATTCATAAACATTCCACCAAAATTGATTACCGCAGCAGCAGTCGAATTATTGAATGAAGCGACAAAAAGAAACCTTAAGGACCACACAAAAATTTATACACCTATACTAGACAGACTGAAAAGGTGCTGGTTTTTTTAACAAGCGGCTCCCATTGCATTATCATTTACTATTTACCTCACAACCAATCAACAAAACTACAATCGCAATTTTCTGGTTTGTTAAATCTAATCATTGTCCACCAAAAGCTCTAGCCAGCATGCATAGTACATCACTCACTGCCTTCACCAAAAAAGATTAATTTCCAAGCGAGGCCAATGCTTTAAAACCATGCAAAATAATAATAATAATTTGTGCTGCTACGTGGTGTGATGTAATACTGATTTTGCCAGTTTTTAAAGAAAAGTGATGTAATCAATGCCTATTGAAAAGTATGGATGCAGACAATGGTACGAAAAGTGTCATCATAACCTACAATCTAGACATAATAAAGCAAAAGTATATATGCAATGAAAGAAAACAAACTTATACCAACCTTCTGGGGTCAAAGGCCACGAAATATCACTATCTTGGGTCTTGCTTGAAAAGTTTGCAGTTGAAACAGCAAGATTGTTGTTTCCATTTGTTGTTATTGGAGAGTTAGTTCCTCCTTCTCCGCTTCCCCCTCCACTGCTCCCCTCTTTGTTGTTAACGTTGGAGTTACTGACTGGTGGGGAAGGCTTCTTATGACTTGCCTGTAAAGTCAACAAAAATATACACAAATTACTACATCGTCACACCATTTTACACACTTGCTTAGCTATGATTTTAGCAAATATTTGTATGTACATGTAAATAAATTCTTGTATTGCATACATAAGCTGCAGGCTAAAAGCCTCTAATAATAAAAAGCAAACAGGCAGGGATAGCACGATTGCAAAATTGTGAGGGGAATGTTCCCACGCAAATATGTACTTCATCTCTTCAAAACCGTGAATAATTTCATTCCAAGGTACTCACAGAGCGTGGAAGGAAATCTACTTTTGCTATAATCGTGTCTTCCACTGCCTCTGACGTTATCAAACTATTTTATTTTCGAGTTGCCTGAGCATAGATAGAGTTTTCTTAGTAAAACAAGTATGCTATTTTTTATAGTATGTACTATATACACGTACATTTTTATGTGTTATATTAAAAGGCAGTTACAAAGTAGGGTATAAGTGAGTACATGGTCACATACCAGGCATACTTTATTTGCAAATTGCAGCAGGGATCTAGAGATCAGTCAAGACTTATTGCAAAACCAAAGAATTTAATTTACCTAAAGAAGCCAGATTTGTCTAAAAAAAATAGTATGAGATACAAAAAGCTTTCTTATCCAAAAATTAAGAAATAACTAAAACAGCAGCATTTAACTAAAATGAAAATGCTATTATTATGACGCCACCAAGTCAGGGAAAAAATTGATTTTTTCTTACATGTTTGCCTTTACGATGAGGCGGATACGTGTTGTAAAACATTGAAGCGTTTTATTTGACTAAAGTTGTTAATTAGCAGCACCACCAAACGACTTATTTCTTCTTCAGAATTTGTGTAATGAGATTGAGAGAGATAAAAGCAAATGTCATCACCATCACCACATTCACACACCATTGGACACAGCACAACTCATGTAGACGATTCTAATTCTAAAATATGTGCACTTTATCCACAAAATTCTTCCCTTACACCTACTTAACTCTTTAAGCATATAAAATGGAGTAAGACAACACGATGAATAGCGACACGATGAAAAGTAGTACTTGGCAAAATGAAAAATGTGACTAGATTTGTGAGCTTATGTAGACGTACAGATTAAAAAAATGCTTCATCATATCTAAACAGCTTTTGTAAAATACCACATAAGTATATTTTAGCTAATAGTATTTTCTTCATTCAAACAACCAACGAGCAAAAGTTACTTTGTCAAAACACAACGGTGATTTATAGACGCACGTAACACCTTCGCACAAAACATACACAAGATGATATGCAAATTAATTGGTGTAGCGTAGTGGAAAAACCGATGATCTAAACAAAATCTCAATGTAAATTTCGGATGAAATCAAAACTTCAACCGAAGAACGAAGCAGGAGTGCAGATACTATACTGCTAAGTAGGTTACTCAACAAAGAGATAACTTTCGAGCAAACGAATTCATAGAACCAATGAGTCAAGTCAACTCAGACCCAAATTCTCAAGCCTATACTGTCGCTGCTTTCGTACTTTGAGGACAAAAATACTTGAATCTGATTCAGACAAACTTTTCCTTGTACTGCAGAAAACAGACGTTCCGTGAAAAAAAGTTTAACTGAATAAAGATGAAACTTATTTCCCTCAGCTCTCAGAAGCAAACTAAGAGGTACAATCCTATTCAGTGCAAAAAATGCAATGACAGAAAGGTACTGCTAAGACTGCTCCTAATATCTTGCCAGATCTCCACTGGACCAATAAAAGAAACTAGTAAAAGTTACAGCGACAACATAGCAGCAGCTCGCAAAAGAAGGAGTTTGTCTTAGCTCCGTCTTCCAGTCACTGGCATCAACTGCTGCAGCTTCGGTCAGGATTTAACCATTTCCACAAAGTATAGCAACCGAGACGAGCTGAGCAGCAGACAGACAGAAAAAAACAAGAGCAGCAATAAGAGCAGCTGTAAATATGGAATGGATGTGGTGGTAGAAGAGTTCCAGCGAAAGTAGCACTAAAGCATTCCGAATTGGAACTCTCTCTCTCTAGTCAGCATGTATACAAGTAACGTGTAACGTACAATCAGGTTGTGAGTATGTGTATGGTGGACGACAGCAAATAACCCGTTTAGGTTCTTGCAGTCGACTGGAAACTCCACTAGTCCACAACGAGCAACTTTAAACGAGGCAAAAGCAGTCAGCAGCAGTAGGAAACAAGTAAGCCCTTCCTTCCTTCGTGTTTTTTACTGTGAGTCTGTCGGACGGAAGAGGAGAATAAGTAACAAAACATCACACTGAAATCTACTATTATTGGTATACCATTGTGTTGCATATTATTATTACTGGGAGTACCAGCAGTATCACCACCGCACACCGTTCCTTGTCTTGTATTTCTTGAGGAAAGAGAGCTGTGCACTCCTGCCTGAACCTGACTTTCTGATGATAATCTTGTGGAGGTGGAAAACAGCAGCGTTTTGAGAGAGTTTCCTTTTGCACCATTTTAATAGACTAATGCATTCATACTCTTTTTGCTCTCGTTATTAGCAAAGCTGCAGTGTTGTACGTATGACTGCAATAAATAGTACATATTTAGCTCACATACCAATCTTTATATTCCACATGTAATGCGAGGTGATGATGAAACGAAGGAATATGAATATATGTACCCATCAATACTGGTTCATCATAACTAACTACGCTAGTACAGTGCAGTACGATATGACTATTAGTTTGTTCCCACACTTTTGCTCTCCTTATCCTTGTCTCGTCTCGCTTCTCAAACATTATTTTCAACAGGATAGCAATAAAAAGTGTAGAAAAATAATTCTAAGTAAGATAAAG
The DNA here is from genome assembly GCA_001718145.1 of Orchesella cincta. Lineage (NCBI taxonomy): Eukaryota > Metazoa > Arthropoda > Collembola > Entomobryomorpha > Orchesellidae > Orchesella > Orchesella cincta. The sequence goes on along the minus strand of LJIJ01000741.1, from coordinate 43,510 downwards.
AAGATGCCAAAAACTAGTTCAGATTTCTGAACTAAATTCTCAAAAAAATAAAAGTATTTTCGTGCAGCTGCTGCTCACTACATGCTCTACTAATAACAACTAGCATATCATTCGCATTGCATGGCTATGCAACCATGCATGCGGGATTAGGAACGGATGTAAAAATGTACAAACTACATACTTTATTATACGTACCTAGCAAAACAAGCAGCACACATTATTATTGTCTTCAACTTTTTTGACGTAAGTTAATAATGTAGGAGTGGAGTAGGGAATAATTTATCTTGCAAAGAGATTCTTATGAAAATGATACAAACACATTTATCAAAAGCCATTTTATTCATAATGGGCTGTAAAACATGGGAGTTGGGGCAAGTTTCACTTGCACAGATCTGCTTGCGGTAATGTACATTAAGCTAACTATAAGATGGTGCAGTGTCTGTGTTTATATAAGGTAATATAATGTCCATTATAAAATGCACACGCTATAAGGGAAAGCCCTAATAGATCAAAATAGTGCATAATTTAATGGTCATAACCGTTCTGGTTCTCGCATGCAGCCAGTGCCAGCCAACCGTTGTCAAATGTGGATGAAGATATAAATACAGCTGGATGGAGGAAGTGGAAAATAGAACTGAAGCAACAATAATAGATATGTAATGTGGAACATTGGAGAAAGTATAACTACTTCACACTAATGGCTATAGCTTGCCAACACATCCCCCGCCAATGTATACACATATACCCTTTTGCTAGTGAAGAATAAAGGTGCACCGAAAATGGAGTGAGATATACATTCATACTCGATGCACAAACTTCATGAAAACGAAGTATGTAACTTGAGGATTTCCCATTTCATTTCCTGTACTACCCTTTTTCTCTAGTCTCGAGAAGCTCTGATGCTCGTTCAGAGGTTTACTGTAACTCTCATTCAAAGCCAAAAAACTGGAACTAGCATTTTCTCATCTTAAAACTTGTATTCTCTCATCTCGTCTGACCGTACCTTTTATTAAGACTATCTTGAAAGAACATGTTATTTCTCAATTTAAGCCCTCATTCTTTTTCCTTGTCCAGCAGCACCAAATAACCAGCAAAACAGCATACAACAAGTTTTTCGTAAAGTCCACATATATGGAATTTTATCCATCGTATATGCTACAAACATCAGGCATTGCATTGGAGAAAAGCGATTTTGGAAAGCACACGACCGACGGCAAGAAAGCGCTTAGGTTCGTACTGCATCTATGTATATTAGTCAACGCAGTACTCAGACATGTATTACGTGCGAAAGGAGAGAGCGAGCGAGCGAGATCCATATTATGATAATACAATTTCTCCTAAATGTGTGCAAAGAAAATAGAGCGAAAAGCCTCAAAAAACAGCAGAGAGAAAAGGGGAATGCCTACTTTAGTCTCAAAACGTGTGGTATACTGCTCCGTAGGTTTTAGCAACCACTGCTGGTAAGACGTAATGGTGTGACGGTTTGGTATATGGGCAGATGCTAACGCATGACTGCTATCAAAAATCAATACGAGAAAGAGCTGGGAAGATTGTGTGGATGGAAAGTGAATAAGAACACATGCAATGAAAGGCTGAGAGAACAAATACATGAGAGAGAAATAGGAGAGAGACATACAATATTAGCATATCACTCCCAAGTATTTGTGGGGATGGAAGTGGAAGTACTTCGCTTGGCTAGGCTACATGCTGCAGCCAGGAAAAAGTAGTGAAAGTTAGGTTGTCTCTTTCCGTTCTTTTTTCCTCGTCAGCTTTTGCACACAACTAACAATATATTATATATAAGCTTTTTACCTACACACGTACGTTACTCTGCTGACAGAAAGATAAGTTGCTCCAAATCCTATATAATATGAGGCTATGCTTTTCCCTACCAATACCTAAGTGTAGGTATTCATCAGCCTAAAGGGAAGTAGGCAACACGCGCTATGTACATATTAGAGTGAGTAAGAGTCTGATGATATGTAAGAATGGAAGGTAGGTGCACTATAAAAAGTAGAGTTTTCACGTTTCTTTTCCGTTCGTACAATAGGATATCTTGTGGTTATTTCTCGTTTTGCCCTGAAAGCTCCATAGACTATTTTGAGCAGTTTCGAAACAAGTCCACGTTTTGAGACAGGACGGGATGGAATGGATGAAACGTACACAATGAATGTCATGTTATACCGAAACTTTAGATATCGCTTAACAAAGCCTCTCTCACGCCGTAATACAACGAGTTAGTATGGTTTCGTTACATTTATAACTACAACTCGTGGAGCTCACATGTTGATAAAATGAAATTGTTCAATGTAATATTGCACCCCCACGAATTCTTGCTGCTATATCGTTTGATGATGACAGTTTCCCATAAAATGTCCTAAATTTTGAAAACTTGTATCGTCTTGATCTGTCGCTGGAATGAATGTCACATAATATGACATGGAAAGCTTGTTATAGCTCCATAAAAAGACATTACTTGTTCCTTTTCTGAAATGTAAAATAACTTTTTTGAGTAACTGTACTTGTGTTTCACGTGTAGTTTTGTGACTCGTACATACATACAATGCCCAAAGAATTTGCCTTGTTTGGTCTGAATTCTTTAAAGTATATATTTTTTTGAGTTGTTTCGCATTCTCCTGTACACTTTTAGATTATTTTGTTTGTAATATGATATGACATGGGATGGGCGCCAAGGGATGTAGTAATGTAGAACAAGAGATTATAATAGAAAGCAACCAACTCCAACCTCCATACAGTTTTATTCCAAAGACAGTGGTTCATTTGACTGTTATTAAGCGCACTTTTCTAATTAGAGTAATGTACATTAAACAGGAAAATCTACCATTAAAAGCAACTGCTATCCAATAAATTTGTTCATGAGTATGGAAATGGGTCCGTTTTCATAAGAAATGTGGGCGTCTGATAGAATCACAACAGGTAAACGCCAAACTTCACGTTATAGCAAAAGGATAAAGGAGCAAACAACAATGCTGAATACTTAAATTTTCCCAGTTTACATAATACCTTGACTTATATACACTTGAATGAATATGGATGAGAGGTTTAACCCAAATATAAGGGATTTAATTCTTTATATAGTGTATTTTGGTATTCATATCGGGTAGCCTCACCATTTCATAATAATTCTGCATCAACCAGTTGGTACCAAATGCAAAGAAAACGTAAAATTTTACCAGGAAACAATTTACCACGAGCGACATATTACGTGAGGGTCGAGCCAAATAGCGCGAGTGGGGTAATCTTTATTCGTCAACATCATAGATAAATATTTCTGTTGTAAAAGTTGCAAGATGGGACTATCTATAACATACACAGAATATGTACAGTGCCGATACATCGATACAAGGATCCTTATCATCCTAGTTTTTGGAGTGAAACACTTTTATTCTCATTATAGAGGTTGAAGAATGGTGTACAGTGTACAATATACTCTGTACTTCTCTTGAGCGTGATGAAAAACGTCAAAAAAGCATGCCTCGTGGGTTAGAGTTTGTTGGTTTGAGGGATTACATTCCAATTGCATGAGGTAAGCTATGAACGTAAAGTGAAATGTACCCAGTCCCACATAACTTTCCCCGCAGTTAACAAACAAAACTAAATTCAACGTTTACCTTCAATCGTGATACGTTCCCAAGCCTATAAGCTCTGTAGGTCGTCTTGCCCCTAACACTTCACACGTTCTAGCCAATCTCTCATTTTTTACTTTCTCTTGTGCAAACATCTTGATATTTTTGTAACGAGATAGAAAGGATAAATTTTTTGCAGGGATTCTTAAAAATGAGAAATGTCGAAAATATGAAATGTGATATGCTCTCAAACGCCCACTTTCACCAGCCATGCAGTGTTACTCAGCCTTTCTTTTTTCTTTCGAGCATAAAAGTTTAAAATAGACATCACATTTTGTTGTTTCTTTCCTCGTATAAAAACTGAAATTTATCAGACATCCGTATGTGCACAATAGAACCGCGAGGAGCGTTTCTAGCGATGTCTCTTTTCATCTTCTGGGATCGCTTACTCTTCTGGCTTATTATAAAGATTCCGAAACGTATCCAGTTCCGCTGCAGTTTTAAAATTATAAGAAGACGTGGTGCGAAGGTAGAATGCTCAAAGGTTTTTACATTCGGACTGGTATAAGCACAAGTTTCTAAGAGTTAAAGTTTTTCTTGGAAAAAAGAAAAATTGTACCGCTGTCCTTTTTACTAACTTTTTGCCATTCTCATTTCCAAAAAGAAGGTAACAGTGACCGAGTTTACAAAGAAAACTTGTGAAGGTGACAATGCACAAAAGTAGAAAAGTCCCTTTTTAAGGTAATTTCTCTGTAAATGCTGGAAATATTGGGGCCACATCAGCTGGTACCTAAGAGAACGACAAAAGTCGGATGAAATTCCAATGTCAGTAGGAATCTGCTTTACCATTCTTCGTGTTCTTAATTTTTAAAAAAGCCACTCCACTCTCATTTATTTCCCTTTATTGCACTTTGCCATGAGATGCCATAAATTTATGTACGCCTTCTAGGAAATAGTATTCGAAATTGTAAACTGCACATTATTTCTATACAATGAATACATTCAGCATTTTGATCATGTAAAAAATCATTTGCAAACACGAACTCCCCTACCACCACCGCGTGGTTCTTTCAGTATCTAAACGCAATATACATAAGTGATATGAAAAACTGAAAAAAAAATGTTGAATCGACCTTTTAGCAAAAATTGTTTTTCTCTCTTTATATAGGAACGAGTAATTTGGGTTTGCCAGTCTCTTTTCCTTGTGTGCTGTACAATGACTTTTCGACGCAGCTCATTAGCTATTGGAAACTGCAGAGAGAAAGTTGCAACAAAAACACGACAACACATACTAGCAAGCTTTCATTTCCAAGTAAAAACACGGTCAATATATACATTGTTCCTTCTTCCGAGGAGCAACTACCTCGTTTTTTGCAACGTGCAAATTTTCCTAACACTCAAATATACTGAATCCACGAGGAGAGCTCACAGACCGCACGACACCAACAGCAAGAAACGGAGCATAAAAAGCTACGACAAACAAGAGCAATGCTTCCCCTTCCTTGCTTTTATTGTTAGCCCTTTATGGTAATATTTTTGGGGAATTTTACTCTCATATTGATGAAGTAAGGGTAAGCCTCGTTGTTGTTGTGCTGTACAGTTTACACCAATGTAAATGAAAAATTTATGACGCACATGTTACCAAAAGTCTAGTAGTTTGTGAGTTTCGCTCATTGACGTATTGTGCAATGAGAGTTGTAGATACATTTTCATTGGTCAGTTTATTGTTATCCAGAAACCTTAAATAGCCACACATGTCCTCCTCTTATAGTAAAGCGGAAGACGAAAGAACTTTCGTTTCCGGTAAAAGTGGTAAAAGATATTTCTGCATTTTCTTACATAACTCAACATAATATTTATTAGATCTAGCCACCTAAAATACATAACAAACCAAGAGTAGCAGACCAAGAGACCGCACACCTGCCATCGTCGTACCTCAATGAACGCGTAGGTGTGATGATGGGCTTGCCGGCCCGCTTTCTTTATTAAAAATTAATTCGACGTTCGATAACAAATAATATGAAGCCTTAGCTCCTTACGGATTACTATGCTTGTGTACTCGTATGGTCGTCCACACGTTTTACGTGTAATTGAACAGTCGACGTCAATACCAGAACTTATACAAAGTATCTTCAACATCAATGCTCTGGAGGAAAAAAATGAGGTTACTAGGAGTCAGTCGATCAGCAGCCAAGTTTCACCAAGAAAAGGGCAAGACTGTCGTAGCAAAAAAGATATAAAAAGTGCTACATGCAAAAAATTCACATAGAAGTTGTTCAATATCGGTACTTTTTATAGGAGAGACAGGGAGGTAAAAGATAGAGAGGTGTCTGCAAAATAAATCTTGGAGTATTATGCTCAAACCCATTACTTGCACGACTACCAATTCAGCGAGAGCGAGAAACCATTTATCAGACTTGAGTTGAGTCCTTCAGGAATTAAGACTTTCCTTTTGGTCTAAATCAAGCATAGCGAGGTGCATCATTAGAAACTCAATTGCTCTTCCAACGCTTGGGAGAATCACAGGGAGGGAAAGAGAGTATCATGTTGTATGTATACCCTCACTCAAAAAAGTTTTATTTACTTATAGAAAGCATAAAGGCATATAGATGCCAGCTCCAACAACGAGATGAATTTGAAGATATTTCTCCCAAAAAACACCGACTATATTTGGTTCCTTTCCAGTTCCCCGAGTTCTCCATTCAGGGCTCCACTCTTTTGGTTCCAATACTTATGAAGAGGTAGCAGGATGTAAGTAACTACCAAGGATTCATTTTAAGCTGCATTATTGGGCAACTAAGCCAAAGCCAACTAGAGCAACGACAATCCTAGACGTTGCACAACGAATATAACGAAGGCAAAAAACTAATGATGATCAGCAGGGACAACATTTCGTAAGAAAAGCTGCTTCCAAGAGAGAATCGAGCTTAGCTTTGATTTTACTCCTGTTCTTTCCAAGTACAGTAACATATTTAGACATGTATGCTCTTAATACGTGTAAACCAAAACCACTCATAGCTTGCAAGCGGTTGCTGTGACTTTGGCGAATCAGAATGTTGCGGTAGGCGAGCAGAGCAGGTAATAACATCATTAAGTTTCGGTAGAGAATGAATGAAGAAAGAATTCGATCGAGAAAAAGTAATTCCTTTCACTTGCCTTTCGTGCAAGTTCAGACAATAAGAGAATGACAAATAAATACATACCTACCTTCGATGCACACCTACTACCTACGTCGCTTCTAGCTGTACTGCCCTTCAACCTGAATCTCTTTGCGGAGTTTTGGGGGTCGACAGTCGCTTGAAAATGTAGCTGTTTCAATATCAGATTATTTCAAGAAAAGTCCAATCAGGAACGTAACAGATGGGTATTCTATTCCACGTTTTTGCTGTGTTCGCACTAATTCTATGAGCATACAAATCTACAAAACCTGCTGCTACCACGCTACCAACCACCATGAAATTCTGTTTGTGGTGCAATGTGCCACATACTCTTGATTCCTTTTCCCTTTGTAGTACGAGGGAAGTGGAAGAGAAAAACAGTCAATGAGCTTTTTGTCAGTTTTAGAAAGAGGTCGAGAGAAAGTTATGTTGCAGGTTAGGGTAGGCTCACGTACATACATGAAAAATTATAATTCTGCAAATGTAGTTACCATCTACTTCAAAAAGTTGCAAACTGACTTTAGCAGCACGGCTATAAATGTTTATATTCTGGTAAGGCTTTGCCGGAAATTTTACGACTTATTCAACCTTTCACACAATGTCTTCAAAAAGATTTAAATTCGGTAGAGTGCCATTATGACAGTAAAAAGGTTAAACAGAGCATTTTGCAATAAAGTTAATATGAAAGGAAATTTCGTTTATTCAAGTTGTTTCTACCAACCAAATCCTCTTTCGACTTTCACCGACACTTTTACTTTCCCCACTTCACTTCATTTTGCAAGTCTTATTAGGATCATTTGTTCAATTTCTCTCTGCCGGCTGCCGTCAAAGCCCTTCAAACATCTTATCTCCTCTTTCATCTCCGCTTGGAAGAAATGGAAATTGGAGGATTGGAAACAACTTGGAAAATAGATTCACTAATTCTTTCTCCATAACTTCCTACCCATAAAGACATGTCATGGAACACAAGGATGCTCAATTCGCGATTAGATTCCCATGTGCATAAGACATTAGATTTAAGGGAGATTACCAATAATCACATTCTCAGTATTCCATTCCATGCATGAACACAATAGTGCACTTATTATCTTCACTTCACATTTATTCATCTGAGCAAGAGCAAACTTGGCTAAGCTTAAAAATTAAAAAAGGTTACACAAATTACATGGGAATTGAAATCTTTCCGTGTATTCCCAAAGAAGGTCGACAATAATTCACGTTTTCCGACACGAGCATACAGTGTCTGTTGCACGGTATACTTACACATGCCTGTATGAACAACACGAGTGATTACTTTACTAAAGGATTCTTGGCCCGTGCCCTTCAACTTTTTCTTTTCAATTATATCCTTTCACATTTTGAGAAACGTCTTTACCTGCGATTTTAATTTAAACTTTGTTGTACTTTCTCTTTTGTGTGGGTATCCGTACTTGTTAACATTTTGTAAGTTATTATGAACATGTTGCAGTAGTGTTACACAAACACAAATAAGCATACATTGATTATATTGTATATACTTTTGAAGATCCTCAAACAGTATTTAATCAGTTACATTACAATACAGCAAAAAGAATAACACAAGCATTAAAGTCATTTCGCCTGGCAATGTCTTCGAAAAAAACTAGTGGGTTTTGTTGGAATACCAGACGGACGTACTGATTACGTAGTTGCTCTACAAACGGCAAAAATTCGGAGCGAGGGCACTTGCCAATTTCCCGTGAAGCCTTTCACGAGTTTCCTAATCTTTCATAGTGAGTTGAACAGTATTGTTTTCTTCTAACAGAGCATTTGTGAAAATCCCGTGCCAAAATCACATTACGTGCTCTAGTGCTCTTCCTTACGTCCTCCACCCCCACTTGCATAGTTGATCCCTAGAGAGAAACGTTTATTTCAATTACCTGAAAAACCTTGTTTGTAGGTTTACATGATATAAGTATGTAGATCACAAATTGACGACCATCTTCAATTATATGGAGAAAGTTACAACATATATGATACTTTCTCAGATGGATTGGATCACTAATAAATACATCCTCTAAAACTTTTCCATTCATTCGGATAATAAAATTACTGAGAAAGTTGACTGACAATCTATACAAAGTAATTATTGAAGCGCAAATCAATTTATTCCCGAGTCGTGACTTATTTCAAGGTCAATTTGAGCGGCACGTTCCAAATTATTCCTAGCGGAAATTACGTTTTCGTACGTAACCATGCGTCAGATAGTGGGCGTGTAGTGAAAGAGCAGGATATAAACTTTTATTTCCGAAAAACATGTTTTCTTCTACAAAAGTGCCTCCTGCTTCCTTTTCATTTTCGAATGTACAATTATCAGCTCTCAGGAAAACGGAAGTAGATGAAGTGAATGTGGGTTGATTAGTATGTATATTTCTTGAAACCTCATAGCCTTAATCCGTTTGTAAATGAGCTGTTGTTTTTAGTGACATGGACGCTCGTCGTAATATGGATGTGATAGCGATATCAAACCAACTTGTTATACTAACAAGCACAAAAACACTGATATTGTTAATGAAATGCCACAAGGTCAACCGCAATGAACAAATGCCACAAATATAAAGCATTGTAGCATTTTGCAACCAAATACACACATGACATGTTTTCCTTCACATTCCATTTTGTGTTCATAAGTATGGAGAAAGTTAATGAAATTGGATAAAATACGCAAGAGAAACAAAGGACTTACAAAATTGAGAAAAACAGACTCACCATCCACCGATCATCACCACCAATGCTTAAATTGCCACAAAACCGAACATGACCTTGCCCCGCAGTAGCGGATAAGCCGTGTTTGTCAACATGTGCCCCGTGGTATTATTGCCATCCAACTCATTGTAATTTAAATTTAAATCCCATTTCAATATCCATTCAAGCTTAAGTCCAGGCAGAAATAGAAAGCTTTTACTTCAGAATGCGCTAGCATTTTGCGCGAATTAATTTTCGTAAGTGTCAAGCAGTGTCAAGCTGCATGGAGACCAAGACTTTTTTCAGGAGGACGTTCACATTTCATAAGCGATTCACTTCAAATCCGAAAGTATAGTATGACGTAGGTTTACAATAATAGTACACGTGTGACAACGACAACACATCATTAGGATAATTACATTAACTTTTACTGTTAAAATGAAAACGTACTCCATTTCCAAAAATAATCAATCAAGATCCGAACGAATTTTCATCTTTATTCGATCCTTGTAAATATAACGTATTAGCATGTATTTCATGCTATAATGTACTACATATAATATCTTTAATAATTATGGCATCCTTTTATTAATGAAGATCGCAGTTCTGTATGTGTATACTGTGATGTAATATTGTTTAGTAAAATGGAGTAAAGAGCGTAGAGTGTTTTTGATTAAAACTGATTAAGGATCAAGTCTCATTTCCTAGAACAAGCACTCGACTCTCCAGCTGGCTAGAGTTATTAATCGCCTTTGCATATTCCATGTAAATCAGTTATGATGGCTTGTCTAGCTACCAAACTCATTCTGCCAACAACCACGCGATTTACACATCAAACAAAATTTTTAATATGAAGACTGAAACGCTTGTTTTATACTCTGTTTGTTGCTCACCCAAGAATATATGAATAGATTTTAATTTTCTGGTTTTCGCTGCAAGCATCATCATCATCCCTTTTCATTGTTGAACCTTTAGCGACACTATAGGCATGAAATGCACTTGTACTATATTTGTAACAAACGTTATATAAAAATAAAACTTACGTCAAGTCAGAAGGTCAAAAAGTCAATGTAAATTAAAGTCTTTCAACCACGTACAGTGACGTGATAGTTAAAAAGCCTTTTCTCACGTTGAATCCCTATTCCATGAAGGCCAAATTTGACAGTAAAAGGATATGAAAATGTCACTGGAACAGCCATTCATCCATAAATTGGCGCATTATCTTTTATCCTTTGCATATTATATAATGTCTACCTACATTTTACATATAATGTAAACCTGTACCGACTTGGTAACATCTTTGAAGCACTTTCTCTACTGAAAATATGCTCTCACACAAGCATAAAAGTTATCCCATTCACGAGCTCCAAGAAAGCAACGACTTAGTTGGAATTGAACACAACAAGTTCATCCATTCACAACACTTCAATAATTCTACAGTTTCGAGTGTCCAAAATCCTGAAAATATAGGCGGATATGAAAATAACAGGTTTCAAAATACGCTTTGATGTCTCGTTGATTGAAGTACCTTATAATGATATGCATGGAATTCTGAATTTATTGAATGTGAAGTGGTGCGATGGAAAAATCGAAGGAAGAGCAAAAGGTTGTTACTTTGCATCAAAACATTCTCCACATCTTTCATTTGTACGCTCCACTCTATCCAACTCTTTCCTAGCTCGCATCTCATTATTTATTCAAGCACACCCAACTTTCCTTCCAAAAAGAAAGTAGAAAGTTATAGATTGAATACATATACGTTAGCACACAAAGTATCCTTTTAAATACTAACCACTTGGTTCCATGAGCTTGCATATTTTTAACTTTACACTGTGTTACCTGTCACTTTCACTATACACTTGCCATGTATGTAACTAACTCCACCTAATACTTTCCAGTTTGTGAATATTTTTCACTACTTCTAGTTATGATGAGATTGTTTCACAAGAAGCAGTGCATGATGTTATTCCGGAACGCTCAAAGCAGTTAGTTTGGCACAAAAGACTAGTCATCCGTAAGCAACTATAATGATAAATTGAGTTGGATACTAGATACTATGTAAAATGAGAAGAGCGAGCGCCAGGCCAGTTACACACATACAACTCGTAGAATGCACAGTACTTGAAGAAAAGTTTTCTCTCTGTAATTAAATGGAAAGTGGAAACGTGTTTTTGAAATAATTGCTACTCTTGTACCTAGCTACACTTTCTCTCCAAAAGTTTCAAAACACTCCAGCACTGATGATCCTGATATTTTCCAAAGATTTACATACGTAGAGCATTAGTGTCCAAATTAATCTCATCTTGCTTACATATGGAGTTCTAACAGTTTAGTTTCATTTACAAAATCGCTCACCCGAAACTAAATAAAACTTTTTACACAAGCAGTTAAACGACAAAGCAACGTAAACAGAGTTTTAATTACTCTTTTTTACTCGCCAAATTGAAAACGAATTTGAAAACTATACTTTATCCATAGTGGTACGCGTACATCAAAGGAAAACAATAAATCTCGGGATTCGTTTTATGAAAGCCGAGAGCAAAAACGCAAATAGTTATGATGCGTTAGCTAATCAACTGTAAAAAACTCATTAGTGGTAGTTCATTTACCTTGTTGTAATAGACAAGGCCTCATCATTCTTCTACAATTTCATCTGCATCACGTTTCAGCAACAACTCATTTATTGTGTAGGCATACATCGCATATACTAGAACAAACTATGTATTTATCTTGTGTCTATAATAAAAGTGTAATAAGTAATTCGATAACTATGCTACAATACTATCTTTTGCATAAGCTGGACAAATTATGGAAACAGACATTTCACACATTTCTTTTAGCCCACATGTGTCCAATCTCCCAAGAATTCTTCATGCATACTCAGCTCAAAGATACGTACGTCGTTCATTAGCAGGCGAGTAGTGTGATGTGAGTAAGAATGTTTTTCCTTCATCTTCTAGCATCGCTACACTTGTCTTTTTACATGCATGTCCATAACAGAAACGAGAAAGTGGGGAAAAGAAACACTATAGTCATTACTCACATGGCATATTAACGCTTCGCATTTAGGCCAACTATTGGATTGACACAAAAACATGATTTGCTTCCAGCTCCAGCTTCCCTTTTCATGTAGTGTAGTGCATGATACAGATTCAAGCAACACTAACTTTTTCTTGTTTGCGACGAGACAAAGAAAAAGTTTTAGATCTGATGTGAAGTTTACTGTGCTATGGGAGGAACAAAGAACAGTATGACTTGTGAAAGTGCTAGGCTCAAAACTCAAACAGAATGTAGTAAGTGCTCCCTAAAATTGTCTCTGTTCTGGAGACACAAGCTATAAAGAGCTTACGAGTACGAGATTGCTCAAGTCATGTAAGTAAAGTAAACCTCTACGTACGCTACGTCTGTATCACTGTAGTTCCTTTCTAACATGCGTACGATTTTTTCTTCTTATTTTTTTATTTTCAGGCCATTGCTTCATCCCTCTATTCCATTTTCCCTTTCACTTCACTTACACTCGTGTAGGTTGACTTACTTGAAAGACAGCAGAAGGCGCAAAAATAGAACGTAAACTAAAGTTTGTTTGTACCGACACGGAACCGACTGACATGATTCATCAAATCAATCTTCCGCATGGAACCACATCCTTTTTAACTCCTTTGGGCAAAGTATCTGTCCATCCATATGTACAACCGTGTGACCGTCAAGTAAGTGAAGAAATGACGGAAAGGATGAATTACTAACTTCCTCCCAAGTGTTTCCCTTCTGGATAGGCTTAGAGCCCAGCGTGAGACGAAGTCTGCTTTCAAATCTATCACCGGAGAAGGAATGCAAGTAAACCAGGAGCTGAAGTAAGTCAACCTGGATTTGCAACATTTTTTTCGCTTTAACCTTTTTGAGGTAGAAAATAAAGAACTCAGAGCTTCCTGCTTATAAGTTTTAAAACTACTTTCTTTATGTGTATAGACATAAAATTCTGGATTAAATTGCATTTTTTTGTTTGGCTGTCCTCAGCATTTAACAACAACGTTGGTGCTTGTATGTTTCAAAATGAACGATATGGCAGTCAGAAAAGGTAAGTTGGTTTCCAGGAGTGCTGAATGACATTTTAAAATGAAGTGATAACGACTATAAGATGGCTTGAATCTGGATGCAACATTATCCATAGAATGGAACGATATTCACCCCTCCATGCCAATACATCAGTGCTGCATTGGAGTGATCCATTGTAAAATGAAGATTTTATTTCGAAAGGGAAACCAAGGATAGCAAACGAATTTATATGTCTTGCGTTGATGATATAACCCAGCCTTCAATTGTAGGCAGACAAAAGGATCTCTTTGTATCATTTTCCCATTCAGGAACGGAAATTGAATCTCCCATCTACTGCGTTGTACCTGGAAATACGTCCAAAACACATGTTCCAAAAACTAAACCTGATACAAACATATCTATTCATCCAGCACATCCTTGTGACAAACATGTACAACAATAGGGTGAGTATTATTGTGATATTCTGCTATTGGCATTCCACCAAACTCACCAAGTCTCACTTCAATTGAATGTGATGCAATGATGATAAATGAACATATCTACTGGAGAATGGTTTTCCTCTATTTGATGATGCAGAATGCAGCTAGCTGTTGATCCTATGATACTCATATTAAATGCCAGTGTCCATCAACGTAAATTTTTCCATTTCCCCCATATCTACGCCTTATTGCATACATTAGAGAGCTTTCTACAAGCAGATCAAATTTCAACAGAATCTAAAAGCATTATATTTCACAACAGAAATAAATTCGACTCACGACACGACATATCATTTGTAAAACGGATGGTAGGGCTTATCGGAAAATGGTGTCACGTTGGTAAATACGCACGCCAAGTCGCATAATGCAATACTGTCAACTGTTATGCCATTACTTTGTAATAAACTGCAATGCTTAATCATGGTGTCCTATTTAGATAAATACCAGGATCAATTATTGTTGAAACGAATAGCAAACAGCAAGGAAATGTACAACAACATCGGTATAAAACATTGCAATTCATCTAGTGACTGGAGAATGAAGATAAGCAACATTGCCTAGCTCTCCATCACCTCACCCGTTGCTTGCATTAATGCCAAAAATTGGCATTCCTACTTGCTTTGTTATTCGTCATTAAAACATCAATGCTACTTTGTTTGTTTGTAGAAATAGGCTGCTGAGCAGCCCGCCGCTCCCTCGCATTGAAATATTTTGTTTTTGTTTCAAGTTTGGAATGAGCCTTGTGATCTCTAATTTACCAAATTACAATACAAAAGTAGAGAGTGCTGGGTTGGTTTGCAAACAACTCCCAAATATATCGCACAATGCTAAAACGCATTTTCGTGAAACTATGAAATACAAACACAAATCATGCAATACGCACAAAGTGTATTGACTCTCATGTTACGTCCGTTTCCGCAAATTCGGCTACATGATATTCCATTCCATGAGACTACATCTGTCATCATCATGCCATAATCATCAACTCAAACGCCAAGCATCACGCGAAGAACAACGTGAATTTATCGAAAGTAATCCTGCTGGTGCTGGCAAACTAAAAAAAAACAATACAGCGTGATCAGCCCATCTATTGAAATTCAATGCATGTGTGGTCCGAGGTTTCCCTGTCCGATGTTGGCTTATATACAACTTGCGACTTTGTCGATTCATGCATCCAGAGTATCAAAGCTTATTGACTGATCCCATAATGCATCATGAATATTGAAACATTTTTGAATGGTCAGGTGGAAGGTAAAAATGGAACAGTATTCACAATGAGTTCTTTTACCAAAGTCCTTGTTAACTTTTCGTATAAAAGTGGTATTTCTAGTATTTCTTTGAAACAAGGTTCACAAACAGAAAATCCCCATCAGTCAGATTCTATGAATAGCTGAAATAGTCGAGTGTGATTGACTGGGCATGATAAAATATGGCATGCCACTCATGCCAGTAAAAGGTTTTGACAAACTTCCTGGAAACCTTATATTTTATTCAAAATAATCTGTCAGACAGCTCAAAAATAACCAACCGAATGGAACTGCTACAACCCATTTCAAGATATTGACCGAGTTAGCTAGAAAATGGGACCGTGCTGTGGTTCATCATTTATTAACCACAAAACTCGAATATGCGAACATCATTCAAAACTCGAAGATTCAATTCGAATAGTAGGAGCTGAACCTATTAAAGAATTTATTTTCAATACAGAAACTACACATAAAAATGCATGGGATTCGAGCAGGCCTTTTCACCTCAAATAAAATTGCAATAATCAATGTAACCACTCAATCTCACAAGTGAAAATCATGACTACAACGATCGAATAAGAAAGGGTGCTCACAATAATCAAACTACACAACAATTTTATTGCATTTAAATAATAATTACATTATTACTATGCATCATGCACGCATGCACATATCTGACAAGACAAGACATGACCCCAAAGAGCATCAATTCAAACTAGTTGCTAGTAAAGCAGCATCCTCTCTGAAAAATGTGTTAGAGATGTGTTGGATCCAATCGACAGGCCGACCTCTAATCGCACCACTGTCCGTGTGCGCAACTCTCAGGTCTTTCAACTTACACTGTGTATAAAAATATGAAAACAATGAAGCGAACACACGAGGCATACATACCCAGTTTCCTAATGATCCTAATCCTGCCTGATGTAATGCACGTGAAGCAGTAGGACAGGTAGTGTTGCTATTAGAGTGGAAATTTATTTGCATCTACATAAGACATCATAAAGCAACAATCTTCTTCTCTGCTTTGCTTGGCAGAGCAAGTGAAAAGGAATATTTTCATGAATACTTTGAAGATGAACAACAACATTTAGTGCAGGCCAACAGCCACGTTTCTTCATGATGAGTAGCGGCCATCATTATCCTTTTATCATCATCATCAGCCAGCCGGAGAATCAACTTCTTGAATCCAATTAAAAATATTCCTGTATTGAGGCTACTATCACTTCGATTCTTTGACCCTTTGTCTTTAGGTATTATCAAAATGATATTATGATCTTTTTAATGCACATCCCTGAAGTTTAAATTCAACAAGCGTAATCGGGAAAAAGTTGCGAACAAGGATTGCGAATCTGCTCAGGCAATAATAAGCAACACTCACTAACATTTTTAAAAATATGGCTACAACTTTTGATTTCATCAGGAGTTGATTCGGTCAGAGTGGCTACAAGCTCCACATGTCACCATTACTTTACTGTTAGAATACAATTTATAGCATGATAATAATATGCACCCAAGTGCAGATCTAAAATGAATTCAATTGTTGTTGTAGCTGCCATTGTCAATCGTGCCGTCTTGGCACGTTTTTAGCAATGTGTCAGATCGAAAACAAGAAATACTCAATTTCTTATTTAGCTGGGTAATACTTTAATGACTTTTAAGGTCACACGACGGTGAATTACATGCATGCAAGATGTTGAGGTTGCGGCTCATAACATCCTATTCCTTGTTTACTGATGATGATGCTTCAAAATAGACAGTAAAAACCGAGGTCGTCATTATCATGACTTCAATACGAGTATTTGATGCGCTTTTTCATTGCCCCACTTCTACTCTACCGGTCATTATACTGATGTGCTTGCATGTAAATACACATGCCCTCCATTATCCCTAGATTAGTTTTCCGTAACTTTCGTCGGAACAAATGAGTAATGAGTAATTAAAAACTTCTGGTAGAAAACGTTTAGTGGTACAGAAAGGCCCAAGTTGTACTTTCACTAGTAATCAGGCTTCTTGAGTGCATTTCTGTGCACAGATTAATTTGGCAAGGAAGGGACTTTAAATTAATGTAGAAAATTGGTACTTATCATAATGTACAAGTTTCACTGGCTAAGAAACTGTAAAACTAATGAGAGTTTTGTATTATCTTCCTCCTAATCATAATTACATTAAGAGCAACACGTATATCCGTGTTTGTAGATAAACTACTTTAACTACTTGTGTACGATGTACTAATCTTAAAACAATGTTAGTCAACTTAAACTAAACCCTGAATCTACTAAAGAGATACGAAACAAGTAGAAAAGTGCTCAGGAATGATCTGGGACTTTAGCCAAAAAGTGGCTTTATCGGTGGAGTGGCGTAAATTCAATGAAACTGAAATGATAATAAAACAATACGTTACACATTTACTAGGTGGAGTAACAGAAACGCCCAACTTATTAGGTATAATAATATGTTGGTGTGTCTTGTTACTTAACACTTTGGTTTGGTGCTATATGGACATACATTTCGTAGAGCACACTTTTCTACATTTTAAGCAGTGAAGTTTGGCAAGGCAAAAATGGAAATGCATTTTTGCCAAACGTTAAAATGATAAACGTCTAAGTTTATGTGAGCCAAAGTCAACACGGGACAGTTTTGATATTCTATGCAAGAGAATAAACAGAACTTTACATTTGCAAGATCTACAATAATATTCTGTTATGAACTCGCCAAACTGGTGACTGGGATAATTGTCAAATATACCTCATGAGTCATGGCAGTATCATACCACGTGAAACCAAATATCGGTTACCTAAATTTAGAATCATTTCGTGTTTGAAACTATTTTCATCTACATTTACACATTTCAGTGGTTTTGATTCAAACAACCTGTTTTACTCAACAAACATCGATGACAGCGACCTTGAAGGATTATTCCTGTATGAAGGTTGAAATAAGTATCTAACCGAAGTTTGGATGAAGATTGATTTTAAAAAATATGTCAATAAGTAGACCAGTTTCCGAAACGAATAGACTTTTAATTATTAGATTTACATAACTCGGCAATCATATAATATACAAACAATTCAAGACAAAATGAATTTCAATCAATAGGGATGATTATTTTTTTGTAATTTCAATACAATGCAATTATAGTGAGTTTAGGTTAATACTGCTCATATGAAATAGGAAAGCTGAATTGTTAAGCAGATGGTAGACTGGTCAAGGTTTTGCCCACTAAAAATATATAAGTGCCCTTGAAAGTTAAACTGTTCAACTCAAAACGAAAAATGATTTATTATGCAGCGTAATATGCCAATATTTACGTCATACGCATACACAAACACTTATAGTTAATTATAAAAACTAAAGTTTAGTGCTGCCTCAAAAGTAAAACAAACTTGTTTTCATTACACTCCCACTATTACTTTCAATTTTCGCTAAGAGCACCTATTTCAAAGAAAGGACATGGTCCAGTTTTGTTTCAAGATTTTGATCAGGTATACAATCAAAATTTATTGAACAACTGAAAAAATCTCCACCCTTGTAATCATCACTATCATTATTACTAACATCATCGAGATTTCTTTCTTCTTCGTCTACTTCCCTTCCGCTTAATTTTCATTTGTCTGCTGGGAATTTAATTTTTTTGCTCCCTAAAGAATCAAGAAACCACATTCACTGGAAATATACGGGAGCAACATGAAGATAAGTCATTGCGGCTTTTTCAGAGGAAACGATCATAAAAGAATACACATGTAAGAGTTGAGTTTCCTTTCCTACTCAACGAAACTAACAAACACATGTTGCTTTTACGTTCTTCAATCTTATTTTTCAACCCTTCCATTATGCAAGACACATATTATGTGGAATACATTAAACTAGCATATTTTATTCACCTGACATAATCCCTCGTGTGAACAGTAACGATGATGGGTGCAATAATACTATAATACCCTGCTCAGTTTTTTTAGTGAACTCAACCCACAGTACGACTTCTGTGGATAAGCAAAGAGAATAAGAACAAACACACACAAAGTATAACATCCTGTTTGGCTTTTAAATAATGAATCTGAGAAAACAAACTACAACAGAACTGACGAGTCAAAATAAACCTGACTGCATGATGTAGGTACTAGTGCATATTATATGAGTTAACAATTGGAACCCCAGCACATTGTCATGATGTTGTGATGATGATACCATTGATCTTCCCAGTAGTACCACTGCATTGCAGCTTATTCGTAAGGGCTGATGAAAAAGTAACAATGATGATGAATACATGATGCTGATGATGATACTAGCGCGCACCACGCTAAAAAATGCAGGATGTTCGTTTGAAGTCCTTTTTTATTTGTTGTGGTTAACTATAAATGTTCTGTGTGAGAACTCCCTTTGTTTTAGAGCAACAACCGAGAAAAAATGATCGAATCAAGAGAAACAAACTTACCAGCAGGTGCGTGTGATACAATGCATACAGCATTTCAATGCACTAGTTGGGATTATTATTAACTTGAAACAAAAAATATATCAAAAGCTTCTTCTACAAACAAACCACTTTTAAACCCTTTTGTGTCTGTCTGTTAAAAAAACGTTCCAAATGCAACTTGGATGGATGTTCATTTCATTTCTAAAGCCAACCAATCCAAAACTCAAGAAAGAATTCATGCAGAGGAGGTGTTGCGATTGCAGCGATTACTTGTACTGTCGCTATTACAATCAAGAGCATCGTCAAATAAATAATGAAAAGCGACCCTGGAACTAAAAAAAAAAGTTTTCGCAGTTTTCTTTTCTTTACTCGTTTGGTAATTTCAGTACCACGACTAAAACTACAAGGTATTACGATAGCTGTATGCACAAGTCAAGTCTTCAAATTACAATGCCTTTAAAGTGGAAACTGCCTCCTGCATGACCAACTCCACATTTTTTGAGTCGGTATTGGATGGATGTAACTAATTTAAGCATAAAGAAACTTTATCACTTCTTATTTGACCAATTTTTTATGTTATCATAATCATCATCCGCATCGTCATTTGAGAGACAATCTAGAAATCTCGAACGCCAACAAACTAGCTATATATATGAATTTATGAATATCAAGTAACTATGAGCTATGCAGGTGTGAAGGAGTATTATATTTATTATATTCTGTGATCACGTCACAAGCAAACAGCGCGTTTTCTGATGATGATGATGGCGATTGCGATTAGTAGAGTACCTTTGATTTTAGATATTTTTCCACATTTTTATGGATTTTGCTACAGCTCGTTTCTCCATAATACGCTTCTAAACGCACTACTAGAGTGCAAGCATGTGAAAAAATGGTTAAAATCATTTTATGCAGATTATAGCCAAATAAATGTGTGAGCGAGCACAAGCAAAAACGTTAGGTGGTTGGTTAACACAAAGCTTTTTCGTTATCGTTGGCATTTTTGTAAGTTATCTCTATTCTAACTAACATACCATTCCATTATTACGTGGTCTTACACACATTGCCATTTGCCACGACTGCTGTGATTACCTAGCATGACCAGGTGGAATAGAAATTATGCATGTCTAAAATGTATGTATTCAATCTCTCTCTCTCTCTTTGGGTTAATGTTTTGTAGTACACTCAACGAAGCGGAATCTTTTTAGAGGGCTGCTTTTGCTTCTATATATATATTATTAATGCTGTATTAGTGGTTTTGCTTTTCGTTTCTTTCTTGATGATCGTTGCAACTTATTTAGGTACTGCACAACACAGCACAAAAGTGTGCAATGCTACATTGTAAAAAGCAACAAGCCACAGCAAGCCAAAGCCAAGCCTAATGTGCCTGCCAACATTTTTGAGACGACTAAAAATGATAAAACTCACAAAGGAAAAACTTGCTCCTTTTAGAGGCATTCGTGTTCTTTTGTATACACCATCACCACACAGGTGTATACCTATTTCATTCTTATTATGAATTGCATACATTATGAATCATTTGGGCTTTGATTTTGATTAAAATTATGGTACATTTTTCAGTTGTTCTCTTATATTATATGCGGTGTGATGACTATGACTATCATATTGGTTTCTAATATGTAATGTGCATAATGAAAAATGTTACTGTGTGGTTTGTTGCAGTGAGTACAAGTGTATAATTATGCATATACAGAACATGTAATGTAGGGAGACAGTGCCAGGACCGTGGCATTGTTAGCCCAAACAAAGTACAAAAGAACTTTATATAAGCTTCATATAAGTATTTACGTTTGCACGAATCTTGGGTTTTCTTTTTGCTCTTGGTTTGATCATTATATGCCATGCCTTCCTATATGAGCTTAATAACTTCACAAGTCACAAGTGCACATCTCATCTATCTATATCCGTCGGCTTTTACTCCACCGCATTATGATAAGTTACTTTTTGAATGGCAGGCTAGACTAACAAGGGGTATTTACAATCCTGGAATTATTCCAAAAAACTTTGCCGTCTATATGCATGTCAAGTGAAGCTTTAGCCTTGTTACCAACAATAGTCTGAACATTTCTTCAATGAATTTTTTTAGTTGACTGCGTATGCATAAAACGTCATGTTTGAGCAGTTTTGGATAAGAACTGAGAAAGGGAACGCGACAGATTAAATAATAAATATACCTATGATGTTGTTCCACGAGCAAAATTCTTTGGTGCTAACAAACGTTGGATAGCCTATAAAGCTTTGTATGGGATCATGATGATCATATGAATCCCCGCGAGGGCAGTAATATATATCTACTATGGTACTAAAGTTTTCAATTTCATTCTACAATATCCATACAACAATATATAATACATAATAGCACTCTCATTACGGTTCCGATGATTACTTTGATTTGATCGAAACTCAAGTGCGTGAAGAAATTTACTTCTCAAGTACAAGCAAGTAGAATCATAGCAAAACAGTAGTAGTGATTTAATGTTCACAACGTCAAAACTTTCGGGCAAGAAATGACATTGCACGTAACAAAGTAATTTGTTATCTGTTACTAGCGTTCTAGTAGTAGCTATAACATAAACATGTCACGTCAATTCCAAAGGGTACAGCTGCAACCATACCAGTTTTTACACTCAACCAAATAGATGAAGTTTTCATCATTACGATTATCATTATAATAATCTCAAATAACACTAATAACAATTCGTTTCATACATAACAATAATAAAAAAGTCATCAAAATCATAACAACCTACTGAAAGAGGGGGAGTATACGTTATAACATAGATGAGACCTGAAATGGCAATGTTGATGTGATGTGCGATGATGACGATGTCAATGAAGACAAAAAATGCAAATGCAATGATGGGAACGAAGTTGGTACTTTGGTACACAACGATTTAACTGTACTTTCAACTTTGTTCTGCCATGTCATGTCAATAAGTATTATTATACAAAAAAATCCTACACGAAATTTTCACTTGGTTTAATTCCATTTTTAACGGCTTTAGATGTAACAGCATCACATCACTCAGCCAGTCAACAACCCAGTTTGGTACTTAATGTAATGATGTGCTTTAAGAAGCATGCAACTGCAGTACGCATCTGTAGCATCAGCTTAATGCATAAGGTGGATGAATAAGAATGGCTGATTTCAAGTTGATTCAAACGTGGGTTTTGCTCTACAATAATGCTATGATGAAGTAAGCAACCCATTGTGAGTGATGATAATAAGTATGTATGCAACGATAGGTATTTTACTTTCCTTTTTTGGTATTACACTTCATGGAATATTAAACTTGCGTACATTATTCCATCGTGGGGCTGGATGATGGGAAATTTTGTGAAGCTTTCATTTGCATTCTGATTGCCAGCGGTTATTACCACTACAATAATATTTATTATTGCACAAGACTAGGATTCAAAGAACTGTGAAATGACGATACACCTTTTTGACTTGTCAGTGCGTATGTGGCCAGGTTGCGTTGGAGGAGCAGATTATGATGCAGATGTTTATATATTATATATATCAGTTTACTGCTGGACAGAAGTCGTGAACCCTATATCATGAGATCATTTCCTATTCCCATGCACGTCTCCCTTCCCCTTCCTTAGAGAAACCATTATTACTTGCTTTTGTTTGTGCAGTAACTTCTGTCAGACATGTCAAAGTTAAGTAAAATATACACACTCATAGTGCAATGCTCAACTTTGCTCCAGAATCTAGAAGTTGGACTCTATTATCATATAAATCAAAGAAACTTATGCTTCCTTCTACGTACTACGCAGAGTTCAAAAGTCGGAGTTAGTTTTTCAATCTGTCTGTGGTGGATTATGTTGCTCTTCCTGCCATTTCATTTAGTTGTTCTTTGAACTGAGCACAAAACAAAACTTTGACTTGGCAATGAGCTAATAAGAAGCGGACAAACGGAATGATTTGTAGCTGGATTGCAAGCTTCATCAAGACCAAAAAATAGAGAAACCAGTATGATAACAAACAAGTGTGTGAGAGTTTGTAAAACCAAAACCAGTCTGCTCCACAATTGTATAAGTCTTTTGACTTCTACTAGCAGCTAGAAGTCTAACTATGTTCAATTAACATTTGGTTTTGTTTTGTTGAACTGAACTACGAATACAAAACCAATTGGGCAATATTTCACTTTCAGCTGCAGCACATTATATACATCTTCTGCATGAGATAGCTAGCGATGTTTACGGATAAGATTTCTAAAGGATTACTACATCGTCGTCTACAAAATTGCTTTTGTAGAAATTCTCATTGAGCTGTCCATCCACCGGCATTATTTGGCAAAATGTTTTTGTTTTCGTTATCCGATCACATTTATCCGAAAGGATGAAATAGTATATCACCTTATGCTAGTATGAAGAATCTACATTCCTATGGAACGAATTCAGTCAATACAGAAAGCAAACACGACGAAATTGAATCGCATCGAAGGACAGCACAGATCAACGTTCCACCACCAACGATATATCGCATGTTTAAAGCGAACCATATTATCTGCAGTCTTATTAACAACTTACGTTCAGATGCACTACCAAAGAACTTCTTTAATAATGCAATAAAGAAACGCGAGTAATCAAAGCGGGGCATCGTCAAATGAGTCTGGCATGCCATTGCATGTACTTTGGGTAGAGCACACCCAATTCAAAATGGTACTGTAGTTTACGACCCAAATTCCTTCCTGGTGATACATTCTGTCAATTGCTGATTTACATTGAATCATGCCGAATGTGGGGCAAACCTAATTTTGCTTTATTAATGTTATTCAAAAAGTATACTATGCGATCACCACAAGACTAAATTGAATTTGCGACTCTCTTCATTTTGGGATGATGTGCTGCCGACACAAGTCACGAAATGTGAGTATTGTGAGAGCTTGGGTTACGTAACTTTGTACGTACGCAACAACTTCCCATCAACGAGATAAAGAAAATCATGAAAATGCCGTGAGATGAGAAATTACTTCGTGGTAATGGAGGGAATGACACAGGCCTTTATACAGTTAGAATGGAGTTGACAATTGCAACCATAGATCGTAGTCGTAGCTCGTGCGAAAGAGTAAATTGAATTGCTTTCATTCCCATCAAAACAGCGTCATTTCCAATTCAATCTTTCAAAGAACGAGTAGACATATAAGCAAACGAAACTGAGCTTTAGATCGAAATGGTTAATTAATTGAGTCGAATGAGTCCTTTGTCAGAAATGTCAGGCCAAGTTAGAGACAGATGATACTTACGTTATGTAACAAAACCGTAGACTTGACTTGAATACCTAAAATTTAACCGTTAACTTAAGCGTAGCCTTGAGCGCATGAGTGAGTCAAGTAGGCGAAGGAAATCTTGCGAGAAATTAAATTACATGTAAGATTACACAAGCAATTATTATTAATACCTGCAACTTTCCATTTAACTATATTACCACTTTACTCATACAAACATGTGTATTTCACTTCCCATTTATGATGTACCTCAAAATTTGGAAGGACATGAACCGGAAGTAAACCATAATTACTTTCATTGGCACGTGCTAAGTAAATATTCGTTTGTCATTAACTTACGGGAGTGTTACACATACACACCTGTTTACGTCAATCTCTCATTTTATTACTACTATCGGGCTAACTACACGTTGGATTGAAATTAATGAGCCATTATGTCTGCAACACTGATATTTTAGTTGATTTTCTGAAGAGTTATGAACAGTTTAGAATATCGTATCGTTAGCATTATCCTATCATTATTATTACAATCTTGTGTTTATGTTTATTATTCCAATGTACATGTATGTGAAACAGCTCTATAATTTAAGATTATATCCTCGTTCAGTCAACCCAAATTCTCATTTTATGGTCATCTGCTCTTGAATGTTTACACATGCATGTACTCGTGGGTAAACATTTATTGCCATATTAAGCATCCTGATAATATGCCAAATACGTTCATTCATCATCATCAACCGAGTATCAGTTCACAATATTAGATATGCTGGTGTGTACGTAAGGAATTTGTAAAACACAAATTTAGCTTTCAATTCGAATATATAGCAACACACAAAGACTACACTACACCTTGGCAAATATATGCGGATATTTGCAATTCACTCTAGTCAATATATGTCTGTAATTGGCCATTACTTCATTCATTGAAAATAACACATTTAAGTGACTGTTATATTGCCAGCTCAGCTCACAACGAAATATACCAAGGGTTGTTATATTTTGTACTGCTTTCCAGTCGGTGACAGGATGACAGACAACAGTGGGACGAAAATTGTCCCTGAACAATTTCTCAAAACTGCTTGTACATACTTCCTCATGAGGAAAAGGAAGCTTATGAGCCGCGATTTTCTCGAGTCAACAAATTTAATTCATTCTTCCCTTTTGATGTATACACAATCCTTTGCGATTCAATAACAGCATCATTAAATATGCTTCAGGCAGAAGACTAAACATATTATCGTCCTTCAGTCTGAAATTCCATTATCCGCCTCGTGCACCACATCACATCTCTCAGAAAAGTCCAAAGAAACAGTAACCTTGAAACTGTACTAGAGCACAATCTCATTTCAGCATCAATGTATGCAGTTATGTTATGTCGCACAGCCATTCATCCCAAGAAAAGTTGAGAATGTAATCTGATATCCTACCATCACATGTAATGAACAAGTCATTCCTCATCTATTTTCCTCTGTGATCACAATTCACAACTCAACTTGCGTGCAGTCGCGGTCCATGCATGGGAGTTGGTTGCATATTATGCGATAATCCGTTGCTTCTTCTTTCTGCTACAATAATCTAATCGCAAATGACAGCTTCTAACGAACTACAGTTAGTTACATCCATGCAAACATTGCTTCGTGACTATGACATATGAGAGGAGAATGAGAATAACTATGTAGCGAATGACTTTAGTAGTAGCATAATTGACAGTATCATAGTCTAACAAGTGGTAGCACACTTGTAGCACAAGTTGTAAGAAACAATGAACCATGTCAAACATAAAACGAGATGCAATTGGAGCTAATTAAGCAACGCAAGCCAAAGCAATGCAATGCATGGCTTTGTCTACAAATTTTGCCATATTATGTCATGTCAGGCATAAGCAAGCGAAGCTTTTTCTCTTTGCTCTGCAAAATATTCTATAGCTTCTGGGGAAAGCACTCAAAGCACTAAAGATAGTTTAATCGCATGGGAAAGTATTATATTTTTTGTACGTACCTGGAAAATGTTCAACTTCACTTGAAAGCAGGTAGAGCAACCACAGTCTATTGGATTGTCATGAAAGTAGACGGTAAAGTTGGCAGATCCATTGGAGCCAACATATCGTCTGTCAAGGCCTCCAGCCCCGAATCCATTTGTCATTCTAAGACCGATCAAATCGGTGGAGGACATTGAAGAGAAAGGTGAAAATTCACAAATCGGATTAGGAAAATTGGGTCCTCCAGCAACGCCTGGAGCTGTTGCACTTGATAAGTGGTGGTGGTGATGATGTCCATTCATAGTGCCAGCAGCCGGGCCGGGTTGGTAGTGTACAATGCTAGCTGTACTTGCTCCAAGCCCCCCAGCGTGACCATTAAGCCCTGAAGATGCAGGAGCAGCTATAAACCCATTAATGGAGCCATGATGATGATTCCCATTAGAAAGGTGATGGTGATGATGATGAAGATGACTACTACTGTTATTCGTACTGCTCATATTCATCATGCTACTTCCTAAATAGTCCTTCTCTGAAATCCCGAACCCAGCCGCTTGTTGACTTAGATTATTCTCGAGAGAATCCAATTTGCTAGGATTTTTTGCATAACATGAAATTGTCCTGCGGACTCTAGTTCCTGCAGTTCGTGAGCCAACCTTGGATGCAGAGCTGCCGGTGAGTCCGTTCATTAAAGAGTCATTGTTGTTGGTATTATTGCTGACTGTTGAGTTGATACTGCTTGCACCAAAAATTGATGAAGCATTTCCATTACTAGTCCCATTACTGTTATTACTGCTACCATTATTATTTGCACACAAATTTAGAGCTTGGCATGAGGAATTGAGCTTGGGATCCCGTTCCCGAGTAATACCAGATCCGAAAAAGTTGTTTCGTAGCATCTCATATTTTGATGTGCTATTTACTCCGCCTCCTCCTGATGAGGATGAGGGTGCTGCTGCTCCACTGGCTAAAGTAGAGGAACCAAATGACTTGTTGAGGACACTGTCCTTCTTAACTCCATTAAGTAATGAGCTGGTGAAACCATTTATTTTATTGCTCCCATTGCTGCTGCTACTACTGCTACTGGTTGTTGCAGTGGATGATGAGCCATTGCTCCCACCACACCACCACCACTTCCGCCGCTACTTCCACTGCTGCTATTGCTACTCGTTCTGCTGCCAATTGTGTTAGTGCCATTATTATTATTACTACTACTTATCCCGTTTCCGCTTGAAACCACAGAAGAGCCGACGCCACTGCCATTGTTACTTGCATTCCCCATCGTTAAGTGACAGTCACACGCGCAAATTGGGGCAACTGAACCATTCCTCAATTTAGACTGTCGGCTACCCACTCCACCATTGTTGTTGTTATGATGTTGGCACTGAGGATGATGTAACTGTTGTTGTTGCTGCTGCTGCTGTTGACTTGAATGCTTAAGACGTCCGTACGTCGCAGTGGAATAAAACGATCCACTTCCAACACCACCACCGTTCCCATTATGATTACTACTTCCCAGAGTAAAGTTGCTATTGTTATGAAGACTGCTAGTAAGACTTTTTGCACTCGTCGGTCCAGAAGAGAGCTTGGATGCGTTGTCACGTTCAACACGAGCTGTGTTGTAGGATAAAAATCCATAATCGTCACTCCCATCCAGCTCCCCTCCATCCTTTCCATTTAGCATCATGGAGTTCCCATTCCCGTTTCCTGCAGTCCCATGGTGGCCATTCGTAAGAGAATTGTGAGCATGATGGCCATTTGTCTGCTGTCCACTTGTGCCACTGCTCGAGGCTCCATGGAGGAATCTGGAGGAGAGGGAGGTGAGAGAGTAAGAGTGCTTCATTTTAGAGTCCGCCATTGTTCTAAAGTGCTCCCTTGGAGGCGAGTCGTCTGCTCCGTTCTTCTTCTTTTGGGCTGTGAGAGACTTGTCACGGCTTTGTAATGTATAGGCTCTAGATTCCGGCATCTTGGGGACTGAATGTGGCGTTTTGCTACTTTTTTTTATAAATATAAATCTAATTTATCGTCGTAATTTAGTTAACACTACAAAAACTTTTAAAAACTTTACTATCTCCTATCAAGTATCTACTACAATATTTTATCACTTTGCGCTGTTGCTTCAAGTGCAAAACCAAGTCATTTGCATGTCTCCTTTCCCCTCATTACAGTTCATTGAGCTTATGAAAATAGGTAATATTATTGTTATCATATTCTTCACATGGCAGTGTTGGTTCCCGAAATCCATAAATTGAATTAGGTCATCATCATGAGTCATGACGAAGCCGCCACTGAGTATCAGTTGCAAACTTGATAATAAATCTTGACGTTCGTTCGATGATTGTTAAATGTTATCTCCTTATAAAAAAATCCTAATCAAATCAAAACACAGCTCATGTTAGTCACACAAAGGTCGATGATCATTTAATTAGCAGTCGGATGCAAAAATCTGTGTCATTCCTCAAATTTTTCCGTCTCCCAAACACCACCATTCACATTAAACGTTCACACACGCCACGGTTTTATAGTGTATTACATAAAATCGTTCTCCATCCATAAAAGGAGTCCCTCTCAATTTTTCCTACTTCTTCTTGATAAGTCAAAAAAACAAGATTATCCTTCTCAGTAAAACACCTGTACGCATGCATGATGCATCGTAATAGCAATAAAAGCAACAAACTACCTCCTCCCGGTTTGGCAATGTCAAGAAAAAATGTATGTAAAAGCAACTTTTTTTTTCTCAGATCAACAAAACCAACTTCCAAAAATGGGGACTTTCACAATTTTGTACAACGAAACAAACAACATTCACCTCGCGTCTCTCTGAACTTTGAATGTTAATAAAAGAAAACATTTGAGTATACACCTCCAATCTTTTCTTCTTCTTCTTTAGCAGGTCAGATGGTTTTGAACCATAATTTACACTCACATGTTCTGTTCTTCTCTGTGAACTCAACCCGAACGACCATCAAGCTGAAGATCCGGTCCAGAATGTTTGGATATTATGTTTTATCGCTAACAATTATTACAACACAGTAACACCAGCACCTGCAAACTTCCAGCCGGTTAAAAAAAACTCGTTTTCGCCCCGTAAATTTTAAAATCCAGCTTCGTATCGTCGACCACAAAAGTTGTTGACGTTTCCCTTGCTGCGGTGACTAATATCCTGATCCTGACGCAGTGCGTCAGTCGCAAAAATAATTATTGATAAATGACAACTTGACACAATTATCGTCTCGATGCAAAAATGCAACTGGACACGGATGATACCGGAAGTTGATTATACTTCTGGTTTGGTTTCATTCACTGAACTTGACTCATCCTTTGTTTTTCACAAAAGCGTCCACTCAAATCTACTCTCTGCTGCTCTGTTATGGTAGTGTGCGTAGGTACTTAATTTTGTTTTCCAGAGTGGATCCAATCCAATGTCCAGGATATGCGAGTCATGGAGCATGTGCATGAACTATAAAGAAGTCAGTCCACTTTCCTCTGGCGCCATGCGGCATTTAAACAATGAGCCCAGTTGTTGCCGATTTATGTGTGTAATTGATGAAATAAATTAAACTTGTGAAACTGTACGTGAGCTCGTAACGTGGACGGAAACTCGGCGTTAGTTATAGGTAAGTAGATATACACAAACAAAATTAACTTGTATATTAACTTGGGTGCATATATTATCATTAATGAAACAGGTTATTTAAGCCTTCTTCCTCTGTTCATTCCGTTCTGGTTCTCCTGAAAAAGAACCCTTTTCGGCTTCCTCTTTCTAAATCCACATCCACATAGTACTAGTTCTCTCCTGGATAATTTAATATCTTTTTATTATCTCCAGAGAATGATCGTGATGTTCTTTTGAGCTTCTGTTGGAGCTGGTGCTGGAGCACAGCTGCTGTATGTTGTTCTAATTCCGATTTCTCCAGCTTTCAACTTGATTTTTTTTGTTTCATTTCCTACTCGGTTTTGGTCCCTAGACTTCATTCAGACCAATTAAATGGAGAAACCAGTTGGTTTTGGGTTGAGGTCTAAAATCCAACAAAGCTGGCTTTGGCTTTTATAGGTTTTTATCATATCCCATATTACATCCACATCCTTAACATTCAGTCAAAACCACTTGTTGTTCATCCCCTTAAGAGGGTAACGTAAGAATGAGTATGTTTTTAACAAAGCCGATGATAATAATATATGATGGGTTTTGGACGGAGGAGCTCCAGACGAAAAACACAAGTTTCTTTCTTGATTGGTTGGACTGGACTGGCTAATCTGTGGAGTAAAAACAAGGAAGACAATCTTCTTTAAAACGATTGAAGGCAGAAGTCGTAAACGGTTGCTGCTGAAGAGTCTGGGATTCATGCATCTATTTGACTATTTTATCATTTCTAAACGTTCCACATAAATAATACTTTTCTGTCTGTGTACATATCTGGATTATCAAGCATGTGCAAAGTAGGAGAACCAGGAATAGGAACCAAGCATCCATATCTCAAATTTTCCATTATGAAATAGACTTTGGTGAAATGTAGGAGTTGGAAATAAACAGACAAGAAACTTAGATTGAGCAATCTACAGCCGTCAACTAAAAAATGGATGTGCACAACTATACTATGCTATTGGTATATGCATAGCAAAATATTATGAAAATAATATGAGTTATTTGCCTAATAGGTACATACATACAGCTTGGTTGTTTGCTTCCACCTTATTAAATCTACAATATTTCACTTCCAGCATGCAGGTCACATGCAGAGGCCACACTATAAACGGGATATTATTTATCTCAAATAAAGTACTTTACACAAATCAATATTTAGTTTACACACAACCCAACAACTTGACTCTGGCTCAGTGGCACAATGGACTCCTGTTAACCAACCACTTTGCATCTTGTGCTTAGCGTCATGTTCCGACGTGAATGTTTTTGCTCCTTATCAACATATATTCAAATACAAAAAAAAGGTCCTTATGTCAATGCGGCTTGTCTTTCAAGCAAGATAGTAAATATAAGAATGATGGATGGAAGAACCTAGAGAAGAGAGCAAACTGTAAAACAGGAATGATATTCAATATGTGAGTATTGGCATGCTCGTAAAACTCTGATTTGATAAGAGTGTGTAAAACCATATCAGATATCACACCACATTACTATAAGGATGCATGTAGGTTTACAGTCTTTTCTTGGGTTGAGTTTTAATATTCAGTTTTTATTAGCAATGAACTGATGATTAATGCATAGACTGCGTAATGTACTGGCTGAGTGACTAAGGTTGTGACAGTTACAGTCTACTGGTGACCTGTATGCTACTTTGGGTGTCCATTAGTGAACATTTTTTTCACTGATTTTTATGTTCATTTAAACTTGAAGAAGCAGCGTCAAATTAAAAACGCAAGGAGGATGCTACTTATGATGTTTGATTTCAACTTTTTACATATGTCCTTCGTCAACAGCTTCTTTCATTAGCGGAGCTGTGGCTCAACTCAACTTGTCTTTTTTTATCCAATTTTATTACTCATTCTGCTCTTTTGGTTCACAAAGCTGTGATAGCGATAAGGCTGAAGGAGACTTGTTGGCAACATTGAATGAATCCAAAGATTTCTATCACACAGGGAGTGAAGTGAGCAAGTGCAGAAGAACAGAAGAGGGCCAAACCAACAAAACCAAGTAAAGAGGATTGTGTCGTGTGTTCATTTTTAATATCACGGACGAATTTTAAGACAGCTTACTCCTTCATCTTGGTCTGACTCTGGCTTTGTTTCTTTGCTGGTGGGTTTTTTTAGACTTTAATACTTTGTGTAACTTGAATATCATCGTGATTCAACCGTCCATCTCTCTGCTTTTTACATGATTCAGTCGTTTTCAATGCCAATCATTTGACAGCAAGAAGACTGTTGTGGCTGTGACGGAACGCGGAGACTTTGGGGTTATCACATCACGTCTCTTACTAAATCGTATATAGTAGATGGTATTTTGATATTACATGATAGATGAAATTTTAATAATGTTTGCTGCCTTGGGGCGCTCTTTCTATTGAAGCTTTTATTCCCGGAACCAAGATGCTTTCGCTTCAGCAACAGCCCTGCTTAAAATTTGATGCGTTGGCAAATCACAAATTACGAGCTTGATCTTGATGATATTGATATTAGGATGTAATAAAAGAATAATACAATGCACAATACATTAATAAACTATGAAGGTAGACATTTCTCTCCATTGATATTACTGAATACAAACACAAGAGTCAGGTTTATTCCTATTATAAAAATTACGTACGTGTTTTTAAGCGTCACCTTTACAGAGAGAGGACACAAGAAATATTAAAATTTACAGTTTAGTGAATTCAGGGTGACGGTGAAGGAAGTCACTGCTGAGCTGAGGAAATCAACTTCATGTGTACTTTGTACTTGGAATTTTAACATTTTATTAGACTTTTTTTTATAAGTAAATGCTATGCAATGCCTTCATTTTAATTTCTAATCGTTGATATCTTTTCTAATCTAACCTTCTATCTTGGATTGTTGGACGCTGTGATATAGGGGTGAACGGATGTTCAAAAAAAATTAAAACGATGAAATTAAATTGAATGTTTCATAGACGAAAGATTTTTCACTAAAAAACAAAAAAATGGAAGGTTTGAATGGAAGCTACTTACAATAAGAAGCTTGCAAAGTTCAAACAAATACAAAAGAAATACTGTTTGAGAGCAAATATCCGTCGTCACATTTTTGTAGACGAGGTTAAGACCCCGTAATATATATTATAGGGTCTTGTCTCCACGAACGAACAAGTGCTTGACTTGAAGTTTATGAATTTATGAACAATTTATTTGTTATTATGTGCTTCCTCACATCACGTCTCATTCCATTATTCAACAAAATGGTACCAAAGAGCAAGGTTGTGATTATAGATATAAAAAATTTATCGTGGTTATGGTTAAGAAAGCATCAGATATGAACCCCCATATATTTCATAAATATGTCCCTATCCAGTCATGGAAGTCACACACAAAATTCAATTTTTCATCATCCTCAAGTCGCCAAACGACAAGAGAGCATTTTATAACGTCAACATGCACGAGCATTGTAGTACACGCAGACTTTTGACTTTTGAGAGTCCTCCGACTCTGTGAAAGATTACGTGTATCTCACACATAACAATACATTTTCTTTACCATGTTGGAGCATATCCGACAGCAGGGGAACACATGTGGACACAATAAACAAGAATTGAGGGTAAAAGCCCCATCAAAATTGAAAACGTCTTGTGAGAATGGAAAAACCAGAAAAAAAAAGTCAAGGAGATGATGATGAGCTCCAATATATTCAACCCCAACGTGGAGGAAACGTAAGTAAGTAACGTAAGGGAAAGGACTGCTCTCACTCTCCTCGTTTTTTCCTTGAGATTGCCAGAGACTAGGCCAATGTTGTGTAAGAAACGTATAACTCTCCAGTAACACATACATAAACAAGGCACTTTTCTGTTTCTTTCAGAAAACTACGACCTCGACTCACATTGTAGCACACATGGAAGACTTATGTCTGTTTATAAGGTCTACTTTGGTGGTAGTAGTAGTAGCAGCAGCATGTTGATTCAAAATCTGGAACCAGATCCTTTATTACTTCAACAGCTGCTGTATCGAGTATCACGGAAGATAACGTGCTGTGTTAGCTACCTGGAGGAGGTAAGGTGAATGACAAAACATTCCCTTCATAAACAAGCTTTCCAGAAAGAAAACGAAGGTAGGGGAAATCTAACCCAAATCCACCAGCAGCATCAATATCCCTGCCTAATATTACATTATCATGACGTTTACTTTACGATCCTGATCATGAGGAACTGACATGAATATGACAATGGTATTTATATGATCCCCACAAGTTATGAAAAAGGATGTTGATAAAAATGAGGCATTATTAAAGGTCTCTGCTCTCTTGTACCAGTTTCTCCATTTGAACAATGATCTTGAAAGTGGAATACAAGAGTTCCCTCAAGGAATTAACGATTAAATGTGCCCATTAGCACTTGAGATAATCTACGACATTCACTGCACAAACTACTCCGCCCTCTCCACTTCCTCCTTTCTTCTTCTTCTTCATCATCATCCCTCCAGCATATTATATGTATGATGAAGATGGTGGTTTCTATCAGAAAACGTTCGACAAATTCTAAATGTGAAGACAATTTTTCATCTCAGACACACTCACTCTGATTTTTCATCATCTTCACATTTTTATTATTGAAGCCTTTGAAAAGTGACGTTAGTTTATGAAAAATGAAAAAATCTATCTAGCAGTTCAAACATGCAACGTAAACCTAACCGTCATCATCATAATATCATTCGTGAGCCATCCTCCCCACCTATATATTTTTCCTGCACGCTAGAAAAACGGTCCCATCCTGTTCCTACTTTGCTTCTTACACTTCATGCAAAGCCAAAGCTACAGGTTGGTGATGTGATGATGGTTCCTTGCTCTTGAATGAAACATGCTACATTTAGAGTGATTCAGCCTTTGTGTACCACACTACCACACACATGTGTGTGTATACTTTATATATGAATGTTTTAAGCGTAGGATTTATTATTTATATGTACATTTCCACATGTGTGTGTGGAGTTGGACGTTCTTATTTATTCGGATCCAGACAAGCTGACAAGACAAGTAGAGTCTACGATTACGACTTTTTTGATGTGTTGTGTTGTGTACCAGGAGCTTGCTTCTGGTTACTGTTATTGTTGGTTGGGGATATGAGAATGAAAACAGATCCTACTGTGAGCGAAGACGTTTCATTTTCCTAATAATATTTTATCCAACCAAACCACCACCATCAAATCCTCTGTAGATAGTGCACTCGCACTCCTTCATTTTGACCTGAACCTTAGGAATATGTATAGATATACAACATATTATTAATGGGCGACAATATCATGTTATATTTATCACGCCATTTTTACCCTTCTCAATCTTTTGTAAAGGAGCTTTCTTACTGATATAAGAATATTTACCACATGTACATATGAAATGAATAAGGCAGTGAATATTTACCACACAATCGAATCGGACAGAAATAGACCTTTTTTTTAATAATAATTCTTATCAGCAATATACCTATTACTATTTGCTTTTACATTGTGTATTCCTATTTCTAACCCTTCTTATTTCGTGAGATTCGTGCATCCCATTCGCCCTATATGATGTGATGATGATGTTATGAGCGTTGGAGTTGGAAGCAAACAAACCAAAACTGACTGACACAAACAAAATGACAGCAGGAGCGGTGAGAGATTATGGCATATATGTGTATTGTAACGAAGAACGAAACGACACAATAATCAGGCCTACTTACAATGAGCAATAATAAAATGCAGCAGAGAGGCACACCACAGCCCAGGTGAGCCCTCAAGGTCTAAAATCCACAGACAATGAGAAAACCTGTACACTCTCCTTGTTGTAAAACTGAGACACACTTTTTTGTCCACTACTAGATATCCATCCACAAGCTAATAATTTTTCTAGCACGTCAACAACGAGCCCTTTTCTCTTCTGTCAATCCCCTCGTCTCATAAATTTCATTGCTCCCGGTTAGTTAAAAAGTGCTCAGGTAAGGAAACTGTCAAATCACTTGTGAAACTTCCTTATCATATCACATCAAATCACAACATCACCTTGCTTTTTTCCTTCCTTTTTTGAAGCTGTTCCACTAAATCACGAAAGGAACGGTTCTCTCAGGTTTTTTACAGAGTTTTTAAAATTTGGACAAGTTTTTCAACAATCTTCACTTCTTCTTCTTCTTGACCACTTTTGCCACTCAACTGCATTCACGTATCCGATCCGACTTTTCTAGCATTAAAATTCTTGGAAGGTGGACCAACACTAGTATTAGCACAGCTTCTCTCGTATTATCCTGTGTGGTTTCTCGTAGCTAAACGACTATTGTTGAGGGTGAGTATAAAAATTTTTGATGAGAAACTATTACATATTCACAAGTCACTCACACATTCGCTCACATCACACTCCTCACAATCGTTCCGTCAAAGCAGGCAATTATGCTAAGAAAAAAGTACGAATCAACCCTGATCTTCTGAAGCTCCTGTTGCTCCTCTCTCTTTCTCTCTTGCTCTGCAACAACCAACAACCATCATCATCATCAGCGTGCATCCTGAGCAAAACCTGAATGTAAACTGATGAGAAACAGTTGACTACGATTGTTGTAACAGAAAGGCAAGAGAGCAACAACTTAAACTGGCTATGTTCATTATTAGTAGTTACGTTGATTTGGGCTGGTGGACCTTTTGCAGAGAGAAAGATACATACGGTTACCATTGCATTGCATTCATAAAAAGTAGACGGACAGATGAACATTACGATGATAATATTACGATGGAGAGTAGAGGTATAAAATGCATTTCTCTGCGTGAGTGTTTATGTGTGTGTGTGTGTGAGCAAATGTGTGTATTGTATCTACATACGTAAAATGTGTGTGTAATGTACATCTGTAAGCATTACTATATGATGTATATCCCTTGTGCCAGTTCATTCCCACATCATCCCAAAGCATATCCTTTCGCATTATCGTTTATTATTGTGAAGCCCATTTGTTTGGCTGGCTGCCTTTGTACCCATTTACTCACTTTTAAGTTACGACGAGCCACACTAGTATATGTGTATTTGGAGTGGCTTATTACATTGCATACATGCTAGACCAAGTGCAATGCAATATCATCATGGTTGTAGGAGTATTTACCGCAGAAGACAAGACACCACACCAGCATCAGACTTGAAAAATACTTTGGCATGTACCGAAGACATTTTCAACAGAATGTGCTACAAGCAGCATACCAATCTTTCTTCGATGCAATAATATCACCATCGGAAAAATCCAAGCCAACTAGTGGTAGGTATCATATGTTTTTGTCAGTTGTTTCGTCGCTGGTGTGCTCCTTGCTAAAAACCTCAGCAACTCAGCATCCTCATGTAAAAGTTGGACTGCGTTTTTGTTGCTTGCATGATTGCCGATTGGTATGTGTTATGATGATGATGACGATGATGTACATTGGAAAAACATATTTGCACGTTTTACATTTTGGAATTTAACTCGGCATTGACTCTACAATGTTTGTGGTTGGGTTTGGTACAATGTACCTTTCTCCTCTTTACTTCCCTCTTTCTGACATTTTTTTGCATCCCATCCTGGTGACTGGCTATTTATTACTCACAATCAGCTTCCCGGCTACCATTACATTATGTCAGCGTCAGATCCAGTGTATAGCGCCCTCCATTTCTGGTCTGGTTATAAATAATATGATGCTAATGTTGATTTTGATTACATCTAGCTGAACATTTCAACCAAGTTTGAGTATGAAACATTATTTTGCATATGTAATATTCTTTGTTGCACCATTACTCATAATATTATGCAAGTAGTAGCCACACAGTCATGAGCCACCCCATGCAATTTTCCCTTGCTATCACTATCAGTCATCAAATCTGCTATTGAAACAGGAAGAAAATATTACGTACATGGTATTATGTTGCGAGTGCAGTTTGAGTTTAGAGTACTCTGCTTAAATGATAATGACAACGCGCTCCTGATGATGATGATAATGGATCCTGCTATACGAAAACGGAACGGTTTTTGGTGATAATAGAAATGAAAAATGAAAGAGAATTACACTGTGTGCATGAGCATCAGCACCATGCATTTTTATATGACTGCTTGTAAGTATTTAGTTACTCATGAGAATGAAAAAGTGTCTTAAATCTTTTGAGTGCTTTTAGCTATTATGTTACTACACACTACATCACATCAGCTAGCTCTCTAGTAGTTCTCTGGTAATAGTATTTAGTTGTATGTTGTGCAATGGTAAAAAGTTCTAAAAGAACTGAAATGTGTTGTTATAAAGTTGCCTCAGTAAGTCAGTATTATTATTACTTTTATGAGTTTACAAAATGACTGCTAAACGATTCCGTTCGTTTTGGCTCCTTTAGAATACACTTTTTGCATAATATTCTGATTGAGCAAACATATATCTTCTGCATATTATATACCTGTTCAGCAGATGTATCCAGTCATTCAGAAACATTGTGGATGATATATGAAATACGAGTACTAGGGTACTCTCCGACTCGATCCTGACTCTGACTATTCTCATTCACCTATAAATTATTGCTGCGTTTAGATCATTACGTGCTAGTACAAGTGTTTATAATCAGTATTAAATGGTGATTTGTAACGAAGGAGGAATAACTCGATGATAAAAAAAAAACATAATATAAGATTTTTGTGCCGTCCTCTTTAGTTGTTCTGCTGCAATGGAGAATGGGGATTCTTACTTTCCTGTATATAGATACATATGTGTGTATGTAATAATAATACATATGTGTTGCTTTAAAGAACGATACAAAGTGTGTAAGTGGCAAAATAATGGTGATGGTATTTTGATAGCCCTGCATTCTTCTTTCTGCACTCATGCCCTGGCCTGATCTTCTTTCACTACTCATTCAACTCCTGTTGTTGTTTTTAACTATGTGCATTACTTTTTCTCTACCACCACCATACATACACCATCATCTCATCACTGATCTTCTCTTCCTTTTGCTCATTCATTCATGAAACCAGTAACACTTTTAGGGAAGCTGTTTGTTTGCTTAACTAAAAGTGCAAAAAAGCTTCATTTTTTGTGAATATCTCAGCATTTTCACCAGATATTTGCTCTTTCCCGTGTTTTTAGGTTATTTCGTCTTTTTAGCAACCGATTTGACAGGAAGTTCTCTCGGAGAAATGAGGCTAAAACTATAAATGTAAGCAGTTGAATGTGGAATACAGTCAAAGACAAACATCATGTTAAAAATCAAGTACTTAGGCTCCTGCCTGTGCTGACTTGACGCTTGTCTATCTATCTGTTTGTTCGCATTTATCGTACATACCACATGTCACTCACGCCAATATAAGTAAACTACTCGTAATAGCAATGAAATGAAACATTTTGTTAAAATTTCAACCAAGAGTAAAACAAGAAATTTTACAGGATTTCCTTATCTTCACCCTCTTCCTGGGCATATAGGTCAAGTTTCTTGTAAAAGACGATACACTGATAACCCAAATGAGCACTGCTCGCATAATACCTATTAGGAAACATGGCACAGATGGATGCATCCCGTGTACTTTGCATTCTTCTCTATATTTTTTGCAGCACACTCAAGAAGTAGTCAGCATTATCTTCTTACTACTGCTGCAAACAAACACAAGATACCTAAGTAAACGGTGATGTGATGTGATATGCATCGTTGTTTGTGTGTTGTGCATCTGCACACATAAATATCCTGAGAGTGAGTGCCACTGCCATGCCACTACTACATAATGGTATGCGGACATGCATACCAGTTTCAGCCCTTTACCCATTTCATAAATTCAAAGACTTCACTAAAATGCACATGCATAATCATCCTCGCTTTTTTACTACTCCCTCATCTTATATACTTCTAGTGAGTTAAATTATTGTCTCTCTCCCAACATGCATGTCTTTGGTTTGGTACATTAATTACTAGTTGCTCAAACTTTAAAAGTCAAGTTGTGAAAGTTGGGAGCATCACAGCAATAATAAAGAGCGGTCTCTTGAGATAAAACTTGAGACAGTTTCTCCTAATTTGGGAGGAACATAAACCAAAAATTACCGAAATCATCATTAATGATTAGAAACTCGAGAAGTTTTGAGAAAATTTCGCAACACAACAGTTCCATGAAATAAATATTCTCAATTACCAATCATCGCAGACAGACGTCATTGGTAAAAGGGTTGCGTTTATATTTAAAATATATTTTAGTAGAATGTTTGCCGTCCTGACATTCCATTGCGCGGAAGTAGGCATGTGTTTGCAACTGACAATGAGATTTCTTCTTCCTCCTCTCACATTCTAATTTATTCTCTAGAACTCGTTTCAAATGAGTTTTCAAACATACCCGATTAGCTCTATTCTATCTGTGGAGTGGATGGACATGGACATGCAAAGGAAACCAAATAAGCTTACTGCATCGCAAGAATAATGGCATTTTCATGCACGACAATGGCAAGAATGTTTCAGACAAATATAATCATCAACTTATTTTCTTCGTGAAGAGATTATTGTAGTTACACTGTTTATGTTTTTGTTGCACATTATTCACTCCGTCTGTCTGCATTGCAGTTTTGGCTTTGACTGCAAACGGTAATGGTTGCTGCTCTCAGCAAGAAAGTAAATGTGATTCCATAAATGATGAAATTCAATCCATTTCATATTCATACAGGGAAGGAAAGGCCCTGTCCTTGAACCGAGTACAGAATACATTGACCGTGATTGTGATGTGATGCGCTATTATGGCAAAGACAGGATACAAAGGAATACCTTTATTTTGGTGACTTCCACAGAAATATCTGCACGAATGAGTCGACATGATTACCTCTCAAATTTGAGAAGAATGTTCAACAACAAAATAATGCCAAATAACACGAGTTCAATTTTCATAAAAAAAAGCACATGAAAACGATTCCAGGAGTACAGAGCAAAATGAGTTGAAGTCAGCAAAAAAGTTTCTTGTAATATTGAGTCAGCACGACGTGAATGGGAAGAATAAGAATACCCTTTCATCTTCCTGTTTTGGAGCCAAGTATACTCGTAACTCTTTGGCGTATTTACATGAAGAATTCTTGAAATGCTAAAAATTATCGTCGATTGAGAAAGACACTCTGAATGAGAAACTGATTGTGAGTTTGACATAAAGGAAGAATAAAATGAGTCATGTCTTTCATCTTGACACTGACTCCTTTTGGCACATGCAATGAATTTATTGCCTGGAAGCATTCAAGAGGAACCGTCATCCCATCACCATCATTCTCATCATCAGCAATGGCAATAACACTAAGCAGCCCCTTTTTTACGATCTTTATGCCGAGACATATATGGAATAATAATATCTCTCAAAAACGATTTCCACTCGGGTGTGTTGTGAGCCTAGTCAGCCTTGGTTTAAGGGGGGATAATGATACTGATAAAAATACTTTGGAAATACCTGAACCATTTTACGAGCCAAAAATATATATAAAGAGGTACTCACATCCTTTGTAGTTTTTTAAATGCATTTTACTTTCCATATATGTAGCTAATATTATCACATGCGGATGAGATGCATAGATGTAACTTGGGGTCTAAAACTCCCTCTCCACTCTTTGTATTCTCAAAACCGTTCACATCCCTCCCTCTTTTTCAAAACAAAAACCACTCACCAATCCTTCACTCTTTTTTCTAATTTTCAATAATCCCTCTCACTCCCTCTTTTGCAGTACATTTAGATAATCCTTCACATCACTCTTTGTTACTCTTTTCGAAATCAAAACCAATCCCTCATTACTTTCACCTACAAATGACCATTTTTGAACAAACAAAGTCTAGAATCTAGCGTATTATGTGTTATAAAGTGTAAAGGTCATCATTTGAACGCCGATACCTTTTTTTACTGTTTTTGTACTGATTTTTCATAATTTTTAGGAAGCCCCATACCGTTCCTTCTTACTCTTTGGTGCAAAAAATCCTTCTTACTCTTTTTAATAGGTTTGAAAATCACTCACCACTTTATCCCTCTTTTTTGTTAAAATAAAAAATCCTTCACCTCACTCTTTTGGTTTCTTGAACCACTCTTCAACCCCTCCCTCTTTTAAATCAGCAAAATATCTCTTAATATGACCGATCACTCTGCAGTGATTGGTACACTATGAGATGAGAGTGAAATAAAAATAAATGAGAATTTCAAAAGCTTCAAGTACCGAAAAATTTAAATAGACTTGCTAGGAGAAAAAAATAATATATATTTGCTTGACTTCAGGCATGCGAAAGTTGGGAGAAAACAGCGGCGGCCTAATCATCATTAACAGCCAGCCATCAGCTCTGCCTTTCCCTTTTCAAAGACTATAATATATCCTCTCAAGTTCTTCTTCGTGTGTTTCCTTTTGGACACCAACAAAACAATTTTTGTTTGTAGGTTGATGATCATTATGAATAGGCACGCACGTTGCATTGGAGCCAAACTTTGGTACGCATATTAGCGACGAATAATATGTTGCCTATACGGAGAAAATGAACACAGGAAATTCTGCACGTCAAGTTTAGACTACGGAAAAAATGAGTGTTGAGCATTTTCGCGTACAAATTTAGAGGATATGCTGCGTAAGCTGAATT
Organism: Orchesella cincta; assembly: GCA_001718145.1. NCBI lineage: Eukaryota > Metazoa > Arthropoda > Collembola > Entomobryomorpha > Orchesellidae > Orchesella > Orchesella cincta. Next base: position 442 of record LJIJ01000741.1, on the reverse strand, counting down.
TCTTTTTGTGGACATTATTATTGGGAGCAGAACAAGATAGTACGGCATAAAAATGAATTCACACTGCATGTTTGTGTGATATAAAGCGATCCGATTTGTTATGTACCCCTTTTTTGCAGGGTTTCTCTACAATTTTGCGGCAAAGCAACACCCTACGCGATCAAGGCTCAAAGGTAAGGAAGCAAAAAAAGATTATGTAGCATCAAAGCAAAGTCACATAAAATCGTATCACTTTGTGAGCTGAAGAAAATAAAACTTTGCACTAAAGCTAAACTGAAGCCCTGTCTTTTGGGATTCCATTTGATATTATGCCACGCTTCGCTACGTCCAAGCGTAAAGAATAGGAGGAAGAAGCGTAGCAATATCAGCGTAGATGAAACTGACAACGACAGTAGTACACAACACGGGCGAATCTCAGCGGAGAATACATTTTGATGAGCTT